>JABUQX010087779.1:22500-46268 GCA_015478945.1 Trachelipus rathkii
GTAAGCCTTTATCATAGCATTCTAGCTCCGATAGAATATATATCTAAATGAGTTACACATTTGCGGCAGTTGCTATTTATTTTTTATTTCAATACTTAAACATTTTTTTATATTAAAACAATAATACTTTTACAGACTCACCTAATTATATAAACAGTTAAATCAGTTAAATCAATAGAGGTTGTTACCTTAGCAACAAAGGGTTAGTATGCTTTTGTTTTACTGCTTTATCTGCTTACCTAATATACTCAATAATTGTATTTAAACTGGTCTTTAACTCATTTTATTTTTATATACATATACAAATACTTTATAAAGCAGATAAATCTAGATAAATAACAATAGAATGTGGTTACATAAAGCAAACAAGGGTATAATATTTATAAGTATGCTTGTTTTTATAGCTTTACTGCTTTAACTTATGTTTTAATATTACTGCTTTAACTCATATGTTTACTGCTTTTAACTCAAATATATTTAACTCACTTAACTCACATACCTTAAAGCAGTAAATCAGTAAATCAATAGAGGGTTACCTATAGTGCAACATAATGTCTTAGTAATTTTGCTTTTGTTTTTACTGTTTTACTGCTTTTAACTCATGTTTTACTGCTTTAAACTCATATGTTTTACTGCTTTAACTCATATTTATTAACATTACATTACCTTAAAGCTGTTAATCAAGTATAAATAATAGAGGGAATGTTACTAGCAACAAAAGAAGGACTTAATATAATTAGGTATGCACTGTTACTTTACTGCTTTACTAAATGCTTTAACTCAGGTTTTACTTGCCTGTCTTTAATTCATTGTTTTTTTACTTAGTGCTTTATTAACTCATATGTTTTTACTGCATTTTTAACTAAACGTTGTTTTTTACTGCTCTCAATTTAACTCGTAAAGGTATTTACTGCTTTAAACTAAATATATTAATGAAACATACATACATTAAAGTCAAGTAAAATCAGTAAATTCATCAATTAGATGGTTGTTACCTAGCACCAACTATAGGAATCATTAAAATTAGTGTTAAATATGCTTATGTCTTTATACTTTGCACTTTACTGCTTTAACTCGTGTTTTAACTTTGCTTTAACTTTCCTAATGTTTTAACTGCTTTACTCATTAAAATTGATTTATTGCTTTACTGTTTTAACATTTCGTAATATGCTTTACTGCTTTAACTCATTATATTTTTATTAAACCTTCTTTTACAATCACTTTTAATTTTATTATTATTTTATTATGTTTATTATTTTTTAATTTTATTTTTTTTTTAATTTTTTTTTACTTTTCTATTTTTTATTTTTATTTTCCTTATTATTTATTATTATTATTCTTATTTATTTTTATTATTACTTTATATTACTATACTTGTGTATTTACTTAAAAACGCTAATTGTATTATATTATCACATTTAACACACAGGACACGACACGCACACAGACACCACGCACACAGACACACACACACACACACACACATCACACACACTTACGCATTACGCACACACACACACATCCGACAATGACTTTACAGTCATAATATAATTTTCTTTTGTTATGAACAAATAATTTATTAAAAAACTATTTAAGTGTTTTAATTAAAACAAACGTAACATTATATATTACTCATTCATATACCGTTATTAACTAAAATTTTATATTCAAAGTTTCTTAAAACTTCTATAATAAATCAATACATTATCTTTGAACAAAGAATTTATTATTAACTGTTAATACTTTCTTTTTATAACTATCAAGTTTAAATAATTTTTTACTAAAATTTATATATGATATTTTATTAAAAAACATATATTTTACGTATCCTTAATGCAAAATATATAAACATAAGTAATTCAATAAGGCATGCCCTAGCCTCAGCCCTCCTACACCAAGCTTATGCCACGTTTTGTTTCATATTGACTTATCTGCTTTTACTATCATTTACTTCTAGCCATGCGATAATAAGTTAATAAAAAAAAATATAACAACAATAAAAGGTCTTCTCTTGCATAACATAACATGCTATTATTAAAATACATAATCTAGTTTTTATTTAAAAATTAACAATTATTCACATGCTTACTCTTTAAAGGACAGGTTCAATGTTTAACTAAAATATTTCAAAGTTTTTTAAAAGTAATTCGATTTTCTTTATATATATTAGTTGATTATCTTATGAACATTGACAATCCATCACGAGATAAAACACAAGCTAATCCGCGATCTCCTTAAACAGACGAAAACTGACCGTTCTCTCTGTGAAAATGTGTTGAAATAACATACTTATAGGCCTAAATTATAGGATAGAGCCTTTATGTACTCACCCCGGGGCGATTATTAGGCCTAAATTCCTTAGCCGTTCACTTTTTTTAAATATATAATTCAAACTGAACCTATTTTTCTCTGGTAAATAAAATGTGTAGAATGCTTATATTTAACTACGTTAACCACTATAATTAATTTAGGACCTAAATAAGGAATAAGCCTTTTTGTTCCGAGCTATTTAAGCTTAATACCAGGTCAAAATGGTAATGTCCTATAGATACTATTGACAAGATATTCATTATAATGTATTTTATTTTTATAAATTATATAGTTTGAAAACTTAGAAACATGCATGCTGGATCGGTAAGATCCTATTAAGCATGTACAAAGCAAATGTTTTACTCTGAGACTAGAAAAATTTCCTAGAACTTTAATAATTCCTTATCTCTATATTACTCGTCATGTGATTTGGTCAGAGAGAGATTATTATTTTATCGTACTTTTGGTTTTTTAAGGTATTCGGTAAAAACATGTGTTTTTATTACATATCCTGGCTTCTTTACCTTGATTGGTTATGAAAATAACATTTGATTCTTTTAGTGGCTATTGTGTTAATTTTGAGCAGTGTGTGTTTTAATATACTTTTTAGACCCAAACTCATTTTTAAATCATAGTCATTTTTAGCTGTTAAGCGGTTGCACTTAAGTATTTCTAGAATTACAACTATATAAGAACATCTCTAAGTGTATTTATATTTATTTAATATAATAATACAAATTACACATTGAAAAATAATTATTAATTTCACTAGAATAGATAATAATTAAACACTAGATTTATAAAGTTAAATCAAACTGAAGCAAAAACGCACGAGCCGCCGTCGCAGGGCGCGACCCGTAAGATTGCGGAAGCAAAGACCCATTTGAAACCGCCGACGTAAATATTACACGCAGGTTCGTGCTGAAAATATGGCTTACTGTATTTCAATAAAGGTTTGGTTCGAGACACACTTTCTTGATGAAGCGGTACGTTTTGGACCGACTGTTTTTCATCCCATTTACACAGTTGAAAAAATATAGGGATTAAAGTGTACTGGAATCAAGGTATATTTAGAACCTTATAACAGTTATGTTCAAGAGCATTAGTTTATTAAAAAGTCCTGTATTATAATATCTGTTGTTTATTTTACAAATACCAATGATTGTGAGATATTATTCATGACTTGGTAATCGAAGCAATACAATCTAGACAAGATAGATAAGATAGAAGATTGAAGGTATAGAACTTACATGACTTTCACTGATAATGTAATTGTTAGTAAAAGTTAATTAAATAATATGGATACCAATACTGGTGATGGGTCATTACATGAGTTAAATTAACGTTATATGTACAAGGAGGGAAAGTTTATCATGCATGTATATTTAACAATGAGATTTGTATATTACCTTGTAATAATATTTTAGAATTAAACAACTTTTTCATAACTTTTACATAGAGAATATTAATTTCTTAGACATTAACCTTAAAAAAGGTAGAAGGAAAGAAGGATAACTTTCTAATTACTACTATTACTCTCTACGGCTTTCTACTTGTAAGGTGTAGCTTTAGGCATATTTAAAACATTGTTTACATTCCTAAAGTAAAGAGGTCTTAAAGGATAAATACCACAAAAGTATAGAAGAAAAAGATGGGACAGACGTTCACACCACGGGTTCCTATATTGTTTCATATATTTCCACATTAAGGAAGTTATTATTACTTTAATTAAAATTAAACTAAAACTAAACCATTTTGACTCAGGTGAATTTGAATTTGGCGTTTGGCGAGCAGGAGCGTTATAGATCATGAAGCTTTACCTGCTGAATATGATTAAATGTTAATAAATTTTCTATAATGATAACTCTAAAATGTTCAAGAAAAGAAATTAATGATATGGACGACTCATAAATTTTAGAAAACAGGATAATATTTGAAAATACTAAATTAGAGTAGGTTATAAATTGAATAGATTAATAATACGGATGTTATAATATCAAAATAGACATATTATTTTCTGAGACTCGTAAGTAAGAACGTATTTATTATATCGCCAGATGCGGTTAAGCGAGACGCTGTTTCCGCATATACCGTGCGTCGCTTCGCTTGACGTGCGCTCTTGCGTTTTAGGCTTCACTGTTTGATCTTGCTATATTTTAATACTAGGTGAATTAATTATTATCTATTCTAGTGAATATAATAAATTAGCAATTCTTCCTCAATCTAATTATTATTTAATTTTTTTTTTCATAGAAACAAAACAAAATAAAATAGAATAACATCTTTATAATGCAAATCAGTATCATTATATAGAGTATGACACCGACTTAACAGCTTAAAATGACTATAATTGTGATTTTAAAATGAGTTGGTTGGTTCTAAAAGTAATTATAAATACAACTATCCTGTACTACCTCTATATCCTAAATACAAGTATTAAAAGAAACAAAGTTAGTATATTTATTCCATATCCAATCATGAGGTTAAGGACCTCAGGTATGATGAAAAAAAACATAATTTATTCACATACCTAAAAACCAAAAAGACGATAAAAAATTGTTCGTACCAATCACCATACGATTCAATTATAGAGAATAAGATATACTACACAGTTCCAATCACAAGTAAGGAAAACATTTCTTAATTCTTGACTTCTTAAAAAGGATCTTTATAAAACGATAAATCAACAGACATCTTTTCAGTATTGAAAGTATTATTAATAATATATATATATAATTAACAATGATTCTGTGTGTCATAAATAACAGAGTATTTACCTCATTTGATTACATAAGGATTAGGGCTTAAATTAAAGGAGCCCGGGTTATCAAAAAGGTTACTTTTATCCTGAAATAGTTTAGTGGCCAAATAAATTTAATGAAGTATATGAAGATTCAATTGTATTTACCATTTTATACAGATAAAAAAAGTCAGTATTAGAGATATATTTTGACCTGGTTTAGAGCCTAATAATTTGAACGAAAAATTACATATGTATGAAATAAAGGTTATAATAAATTAGGGTTATCCTAAATTTAGGCCTAAAGTAGTTATTTCAAACATTTTACAGAAGTTTGAGGTCAGTTTTGTATATCTGTAATGGGATGCGTGTTAAATAGTTTATTGTTTAAAAGTTGTTTGTTTTTTTTTTTTTTTTTCGTGATGGATTGTCAATGTGCATAATAATGATAATAATAAATAAATAATAAAGAAAATCCGAATTATTTAAAAAACTTTGAAATATTCTGATTCAAATCATGAAAAAATTTACGAGTTTTCATATTGTTTCGTCTGCGAAGAGTTTTAATTAAATTTTTTCATATTTTTTTGTAAAATAAAATGAATATTCAAGATGACTTTTAATAAGGGTAATTCAATATTTAAAAGGATTTTTAAACGATTTTAATATCCCCATAAAATCGCTACACGTTATTTTACAATATACCTTAATTCCTACTGGCGGAGGCAACATTGGTGAAGCTTTAAGAATATAGTTACTGTATACGGTCTTTTTGTGGACGCCATTGGCTAATAAGTCATTTGCCTTGTTTATTTCTCATCTAAAAGAAGAGTCATAGGATGGCAGAGTTGCTTGCATAGTAGTTTCCTCTACGTCCTGACAGTTAGATTAGTCCTCGTGCTGGGAATCATCTCAACTACGGCTAGGAACTGAATGCTATAAAAGTGGTTTTGCTCACATTAAACGAAAGATTATTGAAATAGTAGAGGGAATCAGATGAGTATGTGTTGCAATAGTTCCTCATGCAGTGTTGACTTCATTGAGCCACGTACCGGAGATAGCACTCCGCTTCACTTCTTTCAAATATCATCAACACACGCCATCCTTCATATAAATAAAGTTTCAGACAGTTAAATCAGAGTATATTACTCGAGTAGCTGGTCAAATAGTGGTGTAATTTATATACTTTACAATTTCGCTTTACTAGAAGAGATTTGCCTTTACTGTTTTAATGCGCTGATCTTTTCATTATCCGATACTACTTTACTTAATAGCTTTTCTAGATCTTTCGTCCGATTTTGAATTAAATTGCAAAAAATTAGAGGTCGATTTAAAACTTCGAATACTTTCGATATTTTAAACTAAATCTCTATCTCTCTGTTATGTACTCTTCTTATAGGGTTAGGATCACAGTTATAAAAAAGTATTTTGGGTATGTAACCTATTACCTGATATTTTAAATACCCGAGGTAGTGGCGTAGCTGGATCTGTTATGTCTTTGGGTTCTTTTCTAATTTTCGCATACCTTTCCTATGAGAACTGCCGGAAAGATTAGTGATAAATTCAGGCTAGTAAGGCGTGTGGCGGCTGTGTCATGGGATTTGAGAGCTGACATGGTGAGGGAGTTATGCTGGTGCTCTGTCCTAAACTTCCCTCCATTCTAGCCAGGCCTTGCGCTTTTTGGGATTATTTGTGTGGTCCGCATTCTTAAGCCGCACTGAGAAATTTGGTGTGTAGATCCTCGGGTGGTCTTATTAGTCTACTGGTTAGGTGGTCTTATATAGCACTGATTCCGTCAAAAGATAACTCTCAATGCAGATCTTCTGGTCTTGAGTTTGTGACAAGTAGACCGGGATAGGTACGATCTAGATGTTTGGACTGGCCTGCCCGTGTTTTGCCGTTTTCCTATTCTTGTGATTTGTTACGATGGGCATGGTGCTAATGCGACGAGTGCCGTCCACTCAATAAACTACCCATATTTCAGTTAGTTATTTAGAGTACTATTTATGTTTTCTCGCTCTAGAGTGCCTTATTTAACCATTTAGAATGCCCAGCAGTTTGCTCGGCTTTAATTACACCATGCCTGCATATAAGAGGTACAATAGTAGGAATGACTTAGCATCCGCATGCCAGGTGCAGTAACATATTCAATCAGGTTAGAATTATTTGAATGTCTGTCGCGTTATACAGAGACTCTTGGTAGAATCACCGGTATTCAATAATAGCTGTCATTAGGTTTAAAAGGTTATTCTTATTGAAATCTCCTTTCAACAACCGTCATGACGAAATCATCTCATAAAACTGTTGGCGATACTCATACGTTTATTCCTTCGCGGTTTCTCTTCTGTGTCCTTCATTGTGTACTTTCTCGCCTCATCTTTTTTCTTCTTTCTGTATGCGTTTGTCGCTCCTCTTTGCATCTTTCAAATCATGTATGGAATCATTTCATAGGTTCCCTCTCTTCATCTCCCAAGACCAACACATCTTCCTTGCCGATTCCCAATATCTCCCTTTCCATTCGTAATCTTTATACTTCTTCTCAGTATATTTTTTACCTTTTACGCAAATGTTTACAATGAACAATTCTCTTCCTAACTTTCTAGTTTTACTGTTTAAAATACATTCTATTATTATTACATTCAAAGACTCCCAGAAGTTATCTTTGTCACAAGTACATTTATTCACAAAATCTATCTCCTCATTATAATAACCATTACTTTCTCTATAATTTTTTATTTTACATTTCCGCCTTTTACGGTAAATGAATATATATTATGGGATGTTGTCTCCACTGTTTTTACTCATTATTTATCTATATTAATTTTTAATTATATACCTTTTATAAGTTTTTTTGGGTCAGGTTCTACAAAGCTGTTTATGCCTCTCTCATATTATTCTTCTGCCCAATATATATTATGCAAATATAGTGATTAATAATCATGTTTTTTATCTTCAATGAAATGCAATCTAAATGTCAAACGGCAAAGCGGCATTGGTATATGATCTTTTATTTAAAAGAGCTTTTCACCTCTAAACCCTTGTAACATTTTTTGCAATCCTTGTTACATTATGGTCCAAATATGTAGTTGAAATAATTGGACAAATTAAACGCCTTATATTTACATACATATCCCATCCCTTTCTAATATACACTCTCACTCACTTTTATTATATCCTAAAATATATTAATGGCTTTTTAATAATCTGTCTTTTTTTATAAAGTCAGCCTGAATTCAAGTTCGAAGCGATGTTTCCAGTGTCCTTGAGCTTCCTATCCTTATTTTGTTTGAAAAGGATTTGTGGGTTTAATTGACCCGAAGGTATAAAATTGTAAGTTTGGCTGTGGGATTTCGGGGAGAGAGAGGCTGTTCCTATCTTTATAATTATCCTTAAACGTGCCGGACTCTAAGTCTATTGAAGGTTTTGAGTACTCGGTCACTCTGCTCGCGACATATGTAGTTGTCGGTTGCACGATGCCCTAATGTCAACCGGCGGGGTTTTGCGTGTGCTATGACCGTAGCTTATGGTTGTCCGTCAGGACCACGTCCTCGTGTGACGTTCATGTTCGACTGGTGGGCTGTAATTGTTCCTTGAGTTTTTTTGTCGCGTCTACTCTTTGTCGCGGCTTTCTCAACGAGGCAACGTTCTTCGGCAGTAAGTCGGGCACGTTTCTGCTCTCTTGGCTGTCATGGTCTGCGAATACTTGTGTATATATAAATAGAGGTGCGCGTGATGGACCTCTCTCAATACAGGGCTGTTTGAGTGATTCAATGTGGTTCTTCTAGGGTGGGCCTAGTTTTATTTTGTCTTCATATACTATCTCTTTATCTACGTAGTGGAGGGGTTTCTAGTGGTGTTATCAAGATATCCACGTTTGTGTTCGTGCCTTCTCTGGGCGAGGTAGCTGCATGTTCTATAGACTACCATGCAGGGTGAGTTGTTAGCGCTCATTGATGGCTATCAACATCTGATAGTGGTGGCTGTCTTGCTAGTTCTGTCCGTTGAGTCGTTGCGGTCTGTGGTAGAGAGATATGATGTCTGTCGATTGGTTAAGACTCCGGTGTTTTACTAGGTTGGTGGGAGCGGTGGGAAATAGCCTTACCGAGGCCTGAGGGCGCGGAGGCGTCCCAGGTCGAGGCTGAGCAGTGTTCTGTCCATCCAGATTGCTCGTGTAAATTGTATGCGGTGGTTTGAGGTTGGTTGGGGCCGGGCTGAATCTGCGAACACTGTGGTTGGCGGCCGTTCTTAGTGGGGATATTGGTTAGTTTGGGCTCTGTGAGCCACAGTGATATAAGAAAGTCTCCATTCTTTTTCCTGATGCTGTTAAAAATAACGCCATTAATAAACATCGCACGTGAGGTTCTGCGCTATCACAGGGGTAAGGCTCTTTTGTGGCCTGATCTTTAACTTAAAATGTATTCAATTGAAATCTTTTACTAATTGCGGGGTATTGTGTAGTGGATTTTTTTTTGTTTTATATGTGTTTTTTTTATCATAGCATTTTTTTTGTTATCGAAATCTTTAATAACAATTCATGTTCTCATAATCATCTTATATGCTTTTACAGTTTACCTGGAAGAGCGAGGAGAGGTGTCGAAATGATATCTGGTTTAGAAAACGTAATGAATTTTGATTATCTATCGCGATATTGAATGTAAAAAAGTAAAAGGATGGGTTATTTCACGGAGCCTTATCGGAGATTTTAAAGTGGTATAAATAAGCTTCCGTGCAATTATTGACTTTTCACTATGCATTTGTAAATCGTTGTATTTGCTCGTGAATTATGCAATAATTTTGATAAATATATTTATAAATGTTTACTTTTTCCTTTTTACTTTTTTTTTTTATATATATATATATAGTCTGGGAACATAATATAAATTTAATTCTATGCCTTTACATCTTTCACGGTACTTCTTCAGATAACTTTATAATTAAGTTTAATATAATTCAATATTTTATTATAAAATATATGTTAAGAATGTATTATGTAGAAAAGAAAGATATTCGTGCCCTATTTATTTTTTTTTTTTTTTTTTTTGTGCATTTGCAGCCCCCATGACAACTTCTTTCTCCCATTCTGCGACACATTTTTTCCATTACTCTTCCTTCATCTCTCTACTATCCTTTTCTATAATAATATAAATAGTTCTATACTAGTTTCGTAATCGAGAAGAGAAAATAAGGATCCCGTCATGTAGGAGGAGTATATATCTGGGCTTTTTATTTTAATTTACCTCTTTATAGTCGTGGGCGGGGTGGGCCGTGGAGGAGTCTGAGTCTGCGAGCCGCCCCGGACTATCGCGCCTCTGGACACGGGGTTTCACTCGTCTTGTTTGGCTTCCTCCGGCATCCCTTTCTGCTGATAATGAATTGTTGTGGGGACGGCGAGGTCAGGACACCTGACCCTTTTTACTTTACCCACTTTGTCTTAACCCTCTCGTGTTTTATGGCCTCTTTTGCCTCATCATTCCCCCGCGTGCATATCTAAGTGCTAATCATTATATATTATCCCTTACCCTCTTTTGCCAATGTGAATCACATTTTTAATTTCCTCCTCTCGTCTATTTCTTCATTCTCTCCCTTATAATTTCATTGTTTTCTTTCACATTAATACTAAAATCCCACACTCACTTAATACATTGGAATGTATAAGAGGAATACATTAACTTCACCTGGGGACTTTGCGTCTATGGAAATATTGGCACTGTAGTAGCGTGTGAATCCGGCCTTACACTCATTTTTCATCGATGTCCAATAATATTTGTGCGTAACACATGGGTGTATAACTGCACATTCTATTTGTCTGCACATCCCGACAGAAGCATGACAAGGAAAGCTAGGTTTAACATGAAATAACCGTCTTGTCGCCTCGGAGGTGGAAGAAGATGAACTTGTAGGCTGTGGCTTTGTGGGAGATCTTAGGTTGTAGGCTTGCTGATCTTCCCTGCCTCTTTAGTTGCATTGATCTGTTCCAGTTGGCCAACGTGTGTCCGATTTGTCGTTCGACTGTATTAGTTTTAGATAATTTCTAAATCTGTTAATGGATGTGTACAGTACTCGCTCGCAAGGCTTCAAGTCCTTTATGCTCGTGGCATGCTTCCGGGAGCCCCACTGTTACCACTGGACCTCCACTCGTCGCAGGAGTGCACTGATTCAGGTGGCTTGGTTACGCCCGTCCATTACGCCGGCCCCTTTTTCCCCCGTTTTGGCGCCCTTCTTACCCCCTCTCCCTTGGGAGTCCTAGTGCCCCTGTTCCGTCTCCCCTTTACTTTCGCTTTCGTCTCCTCTCATTCGCCCCGCGGTTTTGGGCCATTTGCTCGGCCCTCTGCTGCTTTTTTGCCGCCCGCCGCTGTCACCGCACTCGCGGGTGGAGTGCTCCCCGGCTCTATGCTGTCCTGTCGTTGTGATTCCTGACCCTTTCTCCTTTTTCGTCCTTCCACCTTACCTGCCTTTTTCTTGGCTCTTTTTTGCCTTTCTTCTCCTTCTTTCTGTCCGGCCACGTTTGTGTACGCTCATTACTACGTGGGATATCTCTTAACGTCCGTCTCACGGCTATCACCCTCCATTCCCTCGTTATGTTCGCAGGGCCAGTTGTCTTTGCCTCATTTAGTTTACAGCAGCAGTAGGGATTCCTTTTGTCAGGGCTGTTTTCATATGCACTTGACTTGTGTGGGCACACGACTGTGTAAAGATGGTTGGCACTTTATTGCGTCGTATTTGAAAACAAAAGGGATGGTATATCCTCACCGCGTGGTGCCTATGCATCGGGTAGTTTTTCTGCCGGGCGCAAAGTAAATAATGAGATCTAATCCAGTCTATGCGTCCCTTCTCAGACGATTTATTTTGTGCAAGGCCAACGTAATACCGCAGCTCCAACATAGTTTTGCGACTCATACACTACGTAATATGCACTATTTCTTCGTATGCTACTAAGTCAGTATATGTAATATCTAGCACTAAAGGTCATTCGTAACGGTACGAGATGGTCTATATTACTCTTCAGTCTCTATTGAATCTCGATCAGCTGAAAAATGATTTATTTTTACTGTTGGAAAGAAAAATATAGGTTGAAGTCATGTGATTCTGGATGTTAATATCTCAATGAGCTCTTTCGGTTTGGGATGTGGAATATTTTCCTATAATTTATTAATGTGTGCTTTTTAAAATGTAATAGAGTAAAGTACTAGTGGGTGGCGTGTCTGGATATATGTACGATCGGAAAAGAGAAGGTCAAGTGGGGTAAGTACAAATTACAGAGTCGTGAAAAGGTCAATCAATAAACGTAACCTATACGGTTATATTTTTCCTAGGAAAAGTAGTGTTGAGTATCGCCCAACTTCGTGCATAGAGGAAGTAAACACTCTGTTGAAAAGGGCACTATGAATCAAAACCTGAAAAAAAATCTGGGACCAGTAATCGGGAGGGGGACTGGAGACGCGAGGGCATGCGGCACTCGTTTTATGACAGTCCGCGATAAAAAGTAATACGTTTAAGGTAAAACGTAAGCCTGTTCTAACTTGTTCTAGTTCTTCTGAGTGATGAAATGAAGAGGTGATGCAACGTCTTTTGCGTTAAAAACATGAAAAATAAAAAGAGGAGAAGATGAGAACAGGGGAACTGGGGTTGTAATATTTGCCAATATAGCCTAATTGATCAGGTCCTCAAAAGAGGTGTACCTTGGAATATGAGCTAAGGAACATATACGAAGGATAAACTAGTACCCCAGTTCTCGCACTACCATACGATTCCGTTGACGCGCCATTCTTTCGAAATAGTGGTCAAAATGAACACCACACGCTCTCTTATATAACGCCTCCTAAGGAAGAATTACCGGTCACGCGAAAGCCGCTGGGTCTGCAACGCCCGCGGCCGGAGTATCATATTACCGCACTATTAAATGAATAGAGATGGTACTTGATTCCTCTTTCACCGCCGTCCCGAACTGATTTGTATCCATTGGGGTGTGGCAGGAACACTTCGACATAATCACCTCCGCTCGCATCATATACATCTCTCCAGTAATCCCTGAAGAGTTGTTCTCGTGTGTTGTTTGCTATTTCGCGGTTTGATTCCTCCGGCGTTTAAGAAACGTAATTCCCGAGTACGACGGCTAATGTCGTTTTCGCCGGACTTTGAGGTAAATTAGAAGGGAGGAAGTAGGTAGAGTGAGAAAAGGTTGAGAGGAATGCGGTAAATGCCATGCGGACCTCCTGTGCGCCTCTACAGCGCCGGTAGGTCATATTCCTACCCCTTCACCACTAATCTCTGTTTGAATGACGCGCGAGTATTGTGCATGAAGGGCCGGTTATTACTCGGAAGGTGTGTAACAAACGGTTCTTCGCTCTCGCCTGCTATATGTGTCGTGTAGCTGGAGCGTCCTCGAGCAGCACTCGGCAGGCCTCCGTATAGCGTCAGGTAATTCGGGACTCCTCTCCGTCTTCCACCTCTACCATTATTCCGTATATATGCCTTCCATCGGTATCGTCTCCGGTCCGGGCGGGTTCCTGGGCGCCTTCGGTAGGCGCGACTACGCTGGGAACGTTACTAACCGGCCGTATATAGTTCTCACGCCGAGTGACTTTGCTCAACCCGGGAGGAAGATTATTTTCCGGTGCATTTGCTGGTCTTATCCCTTTTTCGTGAGGTCTTTTTGACGAGGGAGGGCACGATCGTGGAACGGTCGACGTCTGACGCTCCTGAGGAATTGGTTGCAGGGCGTTCCAATGGAAACGGGAGTCCCATTGGGTGCATTTCATGGTATAACGTCCGCGCCAGGGTAGGTTCCCCCCTACGCAAGTAATGTCGCTCGTATGTACTAATGACTGCTTCAACATCGCAGTCCGCACACACCATGTATTCTTCTGGGGCTTCTGAAGCGTCCTGGTGTCGCTCCCGGGGTCTTCCCCCCCCTCTTCCGGTTTGCACCTTCCTCGTCCCTCCCTCGTCCGGGCCAGCGTTCACTGCGCCTTCTGCCTGCGGATCCTGTGTCGCCTCCCGTTTCCCACCTCTTCGTTGCCTTCCTCGGTCATCACTCCGTACCGGCCGCGTTCCTCCTTCTGCGGATCCTTTTTGTGTCGCTCCGTATTCGCCCACCTCTTCCGTTGCTTCCTCGCTCATCCCCTCCGTCCCGGCCGCGTTCCTGACGCGTTACTGACTGCGGCACATCCTGTGGTCGCTTCCGCGGTCTTCCCCTTTACAGTTGCCTTCCTCGCTCATCCTCGTACCCCGCGTTCCTTGCGCCTTATGACGGCTCCTGTGTCCGCCATCCCCGTCTTCCCCCACTCTCCGCTTGCCTTCCTCGTCTCGCTCCTCCGTAACGCCGCGTTCTGCGCCTTCTGCGGCCTCTGTGTCGCCCCGGTCTTCTCCCTCTCCGTTGCCTTCCCCCATCGTCACCTCCCGTCCACGACCGCGTTCCTGGCGCTTCTGCGGCCTCCTTGTGTTCGGCCTCTCCCGTTCCCCACCTCTTTCGTTGACCTTTGCTCCTGCTTCGTCCGCAGCCCGTTGGTTTTGAGCCTACTGTTTGGTTTCTGCTCCTCTTTTCCTTTGTTCCCGTAATCTGCACAGTGGTGCGTTTCTCTTTCGTCGGTTTCTTCTGGGCCCCCACACTCTCTCCTTTACTATTCTCTCTCTCTACTATATTCTAATTCTATATATTTCTTATTATATATATCTATTTTCTTTTTATTATCTTTTACTATCTTATCTACTACTTTATATATCTTTATCTCTTCATGCAGTGGCCCTTTCCTGTCTTTTTCGTCCGCTCGTTGTCTTCCGCTCGTCCGCTCCGCGCGGCATGCGCCGCGACTGGTGCGCCCTCGCGGCGGGTGCGGCGTCGTCCGGGCATGAGCGCTTCGCCCCCGAGTTGCGGCCCCCCTTCCGCTCTTTGGTTCGCCCCGTTTTTTGCGACACGACCTTCGTTTCTTCTTCGACTTCTTCTTGGTTGACCTCGACTCTACCTTTTTCCTTTCTACCGTTTTTACCTCATTCTCTTTTCAGGTCTACCAGCCTTCTTGGTTTTTTTTATCATTCACCTTCCCCTCCTCTCTCCCCTCCTTCCTCTCCTATTATGAAATAAATGGAAAAGTAAAAAGTATATTTATTCTATGTGTGCTTTTTCTTTATTTGGACACTTGGCTGACTTGAATTGAGTCGTTTTGTTGGATCCGCGTAGAAAATTCATGCATATCGGCTACATATCTTTAAACATTCACACTTCTGATCATATATGTTATGTCTAGCTTAGTAGAAATGTGTGTAAGAAAATAAATGAGAGTTGAAAGATTAAACCTCTCGCGCATCTTTATACTATCCCGCTCGTCCTTATCATTTGTCGGCACCAATATTTAACCCTCTTTTGTATTTCAATTGGATGATTAGGTTCTGATCTCGAAAGAATTAGAGTATCGTAGGTGGAAGGATCGCTTTAAGTAGACGTGAAATGAGTGTGTTTAGATTAATGATGTAGAGAAATCATTCGCGAAGAGAGTGGTATCGGTAGTATGGCCTATGCCTTATTTGTCACTTATTGTATACGGATCCCTCTGATGTCATCTTAATTGGTTCTTTTGTGAACGACATATCTGTCAATGGAAGCCAGTTTCGAGAGGATTGGTAAGAGGGGGTTTGGTAGGCCGGTGCTTCTGCGCTGTGTGACTCCGGGCCCAGGAGGCAGTCGTTGAGGCAAACGTTTTCAACATGGGCGTACGCATTATACACGCCGATAGACCGACAAGGTCTTCGTCGACCCTTATCTAAATTTGGAGTGAGGAGAGTCCAAGTCCGTGTGAAATTTCCCCCTTTTGGATTGTGAGCAATTTTGGAACAAGTATCCCGGGGGCGGTGAGTTGACAAATCATGTCTCTCATTGTTATATGGTGGTTAGGACCTGCCCTGTTTGGCAATATGAAGAGACGCTCTGGGGAAAGATGCTGAGTGCACGGGAGACCTCTCCCATCGCGCCTTACAATCTCCCCCAGAGGCCCGCTCTTGTGTAACTGGTAGAGAAGGTGCTGGTGCTTACATTTATAACCCTTTCCGCCTCGTCACGATTCATTTGAGGGCCCCCTTTGTTTCCTTTGCATCCAAACCACAACTGATCATCCTTCTATCACCCCTTGCTATCGGAGAGCCACCGTGCTGAGGTCCTGTACCCTGTGACTCTTCCATTTCTGCCCCGACGTATTTATGGCTACGCGGATACTGTTGACGATGCGCACATCTGTGACCCAGCGCTCGCTTCTGCCTTTTCCTTTTTGCCGCCGCTCTTTGTGCACCGGTCTACTGGCCACTCTCCCTTGTCCCTTTGCCGGCCCTCCCACGCCTCTTTTCCATGCGGAGCGAGTAAGTATTCGCGTCTCAAAAATAGTCTCGGCCCATTGGCTGTAATTGTCACTTCTCTGCATTCTACCTTATTCCAAATTGCTTACTATCTCATCATATTTAATGTATCCTCTTCATACACTTTACTACCTTTTATAATTACTTGTTTACGATGTTTTTCCTCCTTATTTTTGTGACGTCCTTACTTGTTGCCGTGCCGGCCCGTGCCCGGATGCCCGCCCCTCGCGGGGCCGGTTTGATGCCTCCTGGCCCGGCGTGGGCCGGTTGCGCCCTCGCGGGTCGCTTTGCCCGGGGCGGTAGCCCGGATCTTTTCTTGCTTCTATTTTCTTCATTAATCTTACTCTTACTCTCTTCTTACTCTTATCTTCCTCAACTGACATTTACACAGCTTTTAGCAAAACCCCTTTTTTCTCTTCCTCTTATATATATAATTAATTATTATAATTCAATCACTACTCAATAAGGTTCCTGTTTGGAGGAACATACCTCTTTCTAATAATCAGGGGGTCGTCCCATTCTTTTTTCTTATTTTATTGAGAGTAGACGTCTGAAAATGTAAAGGCATCTGTACTTCTTTTTCTGGTTTCTTTTGTCTTCACACCTTTCTGATTAGATCTTGTTTCCCTCTTTTCTATCTTGGTAGATATATTTCATTCTTTCCTTTTAGAAACGAAAATTATTAATTATACAAAACACCCTCATTATGAACATTTCTCTTTAATTTTAATGCTCGCTTCTTTAATTCTTTGATTTTGGTCGAAATTTGTTCCTGTTGTTTCAGATTGCAGGTTACATTTATATGTTACCCTTTTTTTTTTTTTTCTGGTACTCAGTTTTAGGTTTTTCATTTTTCTTTTTGGTGGTTTTTTATTCTGGCATTTTGTATTATATTGATTTATATTCATTCATTAATAATATATAGTAAATAAAATTCCTCAATTTTGTAGTGTTTTATTTACCAGTTCCATAAATTCCTTGGTATCGTTTTTTATCGATCGTGGTTTTTTTTTTGGTCCGTTGTAGTTTTTCGTCATGTGTCTACGGCTAGGTAAGCGAAATCACTTTGAATAGATAACGCTCATCTTGAAAATCATCGTATATTTTCGTTTCCCTTTTGCTCTTTTCATACACTTAGATATACCTTTACCTCAATGTAAAACTACTCATATAATTCTCAGACACACTTTCGCATGTTCGCGGCCAATGCGTCTAACATTACATATAGGAACTTCCACGGATGTGTATTATTCTGCTCCCTTACGAGACAGTGTAGTTTTCTTTTTTGTCTTTTTAATACGCGATAAATGACGTGTGAAAAACACAATATGCATTAAAACGAAGAGGAGCGAGACTAGCGCGCTGACTCTAGTCTCCTGAGGTTCTATTACAGATTAAATTGGCGCAACTATACAACTCATAATTACTCCCTCGATCTCTCAACTCACTATAATACATATTATTATAATTTGTTATAATATCTAGAAATAAAAGTATACAGTACTCTATAAACAATTTGCTCACAAAAGTTTTCCCTTATACATATCGTTAATAATTAGTTACGTTTGATAATTTTTAATTTTGTTTCGTTAAAACTTTAATGATAAACTAATCTAAACAAAAAAATTAATCAACCAGTGGTTATTCTGGCATGTTGGGTGGTAATCGAGAGCCCTGGATCTGATCTGGAGAGGGCTTAGTCTACGGGGGTATTATTTCTAAGACTGGACTTGGATTAACTCCTCAGAAAGTTAACTCCTAAACGGGTAGCAGCCATGGCGGCGGCAAGGCGGAACGAATATACCATCCAGCTAAGGGTCACTCTCTCCGAATTAGTCGCGTGGTTCAAAGCTCTCTTCTTGGATTCTTAGTATTTGAGTGCGATCTATCACATTCTATTTCCTCGCTCGTACTATAAGTATCTTATACTTTTAGTCCATTTCTGGATGAGAACAAAAATAAGTCGATAACTTAAGTCTTTAATATTATATTAGCGGTCCATGAATGACTGATTTTATAAAAAGATACATTCTGTTCTTATACTTATAGAGAGTTTTTACGCGATTATCCCATATCTTACAACTTTTAGACCTATATTCAATTTTAAGTGTGGTCTTGAAAGACTTTTATCTATAGTCATTTCCTATGGGTAGATCCTACTTCATATTGTTACTGAAGTGTAGGAATCCTCTCTAAAGTTGTGTCTGTCATTTAGCTATAATCAATTTTCCATTTTGTATGATTTTTTGATGTAAGTCACACTGGATTATAGAATTTTTTTATTTATTTTTTTGCAAAACTCCTTTATTAACTTCTATTAACTTCTATTAAATTTTATTTATTCTCTTGTGATTTTGTGTTAGTGCAGTTTTTTTTTTTGTCATATCTATAATATTATATATTCCTTTTAAATTATATATATTTCTAATTTTGCTAACATTAAATTCATATAATAAGTTTGTTTAAAAAATGTACAAAATTTTTTTACTTTTTAATTAACTATACAATATACAGGATAGAATATAAATTAAAACTCTTCTTGCAGTAGTAATAAGTTTATGAGGAAGGATCATATAATTTTATTGTTTGAACACGTACTCATGACTTCAGTACACTAAAACTGCTTCAACTTGATTTCTGTGATTGCTCTTTGATTCTAAATTATCATTCCAAATCACATAAGAATAATCTGGGACATTAATCAACTAAATATATAAACCTATTATCAGATACTTATATACCTATTGTGTCTTTTTTTCGTTCTTAATTTCACTATATTACTGTATTCACTTTGGCAGCTTCTTCTGGATTAAATCACTGCCGACAAATGTCGTGGTTTCCGGTTGGTTCTAATTTTCATAGTGTGCTTCCAAACTCTTTCTTCTTATTGCCTCAGAGTTCTTCTTATATTATTAATATTAGTTTACCTATTTGACATATGTCAATCATATTCCGTTATACGCGGGGAGCGTTGGGCATAGCACTTGTGGAGCCTATAATAAGAAGCACAAAAGACCAAAATGTTTTCGTTAGAAAATATAAATGCTTAATTCCAAAAATACATTCCTACTAGTGATGTAAATGTATCCGGCTCATTCCAGATATCGAGATTTTTGACCACTAAAAATAAGGATCATACTTGGAAAGAATATATGCCATCTGTTGCAGAAGTTCTATCCGCTTCTCCAGTAAACTTTAAATAAAATTAATATTCTTTCTTTATAATTTTTTTTATTAAATTTTGTAGATATTTGAATCAATTTTTTCATCATTTAAATATTTTAATTCAAATATTTAATCTAAATTTCATATATACCTTTATTTAATTTCAAGCTTTCAAAAAATTTATCTTCAACTTTAATTTTTACTCCATTAACCATTTAACTGTATTGAAAGTTTTGCATAATTTCCAACTCTTCTATTATCATTATATGTTTGTAATGTTTATATATTTTGAAAGAGTAGTTACTTCTTTATTTTATTTTGAATTTAAAAAAATCAAACCGTTTAACATATTTTTTTATCGTAGATTTTTTTATATTTAAACAAAACAAAAAACATTCACCGTTCTTTCTAATTTGTATCTTCTTACAATCACCCTATATCGTGGAAACTCCCTCACATAGATTTGGGTTGTTATCCGGGTGCGCAATCATAACAACCGGTCAACAGAATTGTCAAGTCTATAAGAACATTCATTTCTACTATACTGACCCCCTTCCAAACTCGATAATAGTGCCCTCCATCTAACCTTACCATTTATCTCCCTTATAAGTGTGAGTCCTATTCGTACAGTAGTACCTAAAATCTTACTTCATGCATATTACCCAGTGAGGTCTTTCAAAAATAAATTGACATCTAGGTAGTCCCAATTCCCGTTGATGTCTCACCATTGCTAAGGTAAGTTGCATGCCTCTGGCCATGACGTCCACGTACAAATTTGATACCAATCACCTTAAACTCTCATCTAGCCATTTTTTTTTTTCTTTTTAAAACCTATTTGTAATAAAACACTCACATGTACCTCACGAGCTAGTAGAACTCTTATACCGTCTAAACTATATAATTTTAAATATTTATCCTTTACCTTATTTTGAGATAGACTATATCCAGGACAGTCCATAGAAAATGCATATTTTATGCGTCATATAGCTTCACAGAGCCGTCAGAACGATCCTTTTTTATCTAATTTTTGTATAGTGACCTTCACTATATATTGACACCATCCTTCGTCCATGGTATAGGGTTTCATTTCTTTGTGCTCGGCAGGTGGTGGTGTGTTGCGATGTCAACGTGTGGAGGGAACTCGAGGCGTCTGGCGGCGGGTGCGGCGGTGTTTTTTTTGCTCCACTGGGGTGGTTCTCTCTTTTTTCTGCGTGGCGCGTGGGAGTCTATATATTTATTATTTTAGTCTCGTTGGGGTGTCCGTGGGGGTCCGGGGTTAGCTAGAGATATAGGAGTTAAATTCGTAAGTCAATTATACACTGAAAGTCTTAAAATGGCTTTTAGGAGGTGTCGAAAATTTCATATTCTAAATTATTTTTTTTCATTATTTAATAATTGTTAAAGGTGTCTTAAATATTATTAACAAGTACATTAATTAAATTAATTTAAATTATTATATTATTTATTTTCGAAGACATACCGTTTTTGCAAAATATTATTTTGTGCTTTAATTTGCTACCTAGAC
This sequence comes from Trachelipus rathkii, assembly GCA_015478945.1. Taxonomy (NCBI): domain Eukaryota; kingdom Metazoa; phylum Arthropoda; class Malacostraca; order Isopoda; family Trachelipodidae; genus Trachelipus; species Trachelipus rathkii. Next base: position 43,584 of record JABUQX010087779.1, read on the forward strand.
GTAATAATTGTTTGTAATTTAAAGGGGAATATTTATGGGATTTTATTTTTTATATTCCTTATAAAGTCATCTAAGCTGGGATTTTACTTATTTGGTTATTTTTATATTTATATGGATATTATCTTTTATTATTATATACTAATATATATTTCATATATATATGATTGGTGTATTATATATATCTATTTTTATATTATTTGTACGGGTCTTTTTTTTATTTGGATTATTTATTTGTATATATGCTGGTATCTGCCTTAAAGAGTATATGAATTTGGTTAGGTTTTGTATATATTACTATGTTAAATAAGGTATTTAGTAATATATATATACATTAGTATATCTTAGTAATAATATATATTATATATTATATATATATATATAAATTTCAGGTATCTGCTTTACCTATATTTAATTCTTGTTCTACTACTATATATATATAAAATTTTATATATTAGTATATTATATATACTTAGTATTTATGTTTCATATTATTTATCTTATTTCAATTAGATACTACCTTTGCCGTATGTGATATATTTTACTTTAGGAGGAGCCCTTGGATTTTTTTTAGTTTATTTAGGAAAGATTATCCAACCTGTGACACTTGCATTTTTATCTAATTTGTTAACATATTTTCATAATTTTAATTCATTTCCTCTTGTTGTGGTTTTCTGGGCTTGATCGGGTGGTGGGAGGTTGGTTTTTAGCGAGCTGCGTTACTCACCTTTTGTTTTGTAATGAACATACGTCTCTAATGTGGTTCTAAAGAGAGTTTGTGTAAAGAGGCTAATTGTCGGATCCCGAAGCATCTGCCTTGCATCACAGTACGATTGGCTTTTTTCGCAACACTGCCGAGTACGGGACTGGGAATCATACACAATTACCTTGATCTTCATCTTCAAAGTTCTTTCAAAGTGTTTTCTATGTTGGATTCTGGCGCTAGGTTTTCCCGTTCATGGTGGTTTGGGTGATTTTTGCTCTTGGCATATTTTAGGAAATTGTTTTTGTCAAGGATTGTTAACTTGTGCCATGGTTGCCCTTTGTTATTATCGTCCTCAAAATCTATTCTTTTACATCTCTACTACCGGGATGTGTTTTTCCTTGCCTGCATTGTTGGGGGTCTCTTTGATTTGTAGTTCGTGTTAATGGGGATTTCATTTATACCAGTGGCATGCATACAATTTGTGGAATTCCTATGATTTTTGACGATGGTTTCGTTTTTGCTGTATCCTGATTATTTTGGCTCTGTATCCATTGGGTCTTTAATTATTTTTCTCCGTTTTGATACATTGACGGATGTTGGTGGCGTTTTCTGTGTTTAGGCGTGCTTCCTATGACTTGTTAAAGCTGAATTTAATGCTGTCCTTGTGCAGGTATTCTGTATTTTTTTGATTTTTTTCCTTCTTTGTGCAGTTATGTTTCCACCTATATATGTTTTAAAAATAAATAGGCAAGTATTGCAGGGAATTCAGATGTGATATTAATACAAGCTTTGGGGGTGGAGATTTTCTTTTCGTTTGGGGGTTTGGAATTTTTTTTTAAATTAAGGTGATGTTTATTTGATGGAATGCGGTTATATTTTTTTGGTATATAATTTGTTTTAAAAAACAAACTATAGTTGCTGGAATTGGTAAAAAGAAAGGTGTTGCTATTTTTCGGGGGGAAAGGTGCCTACAGTACCTCTTTTTTGCTTTGTAATACACTGCTTTTGTGAACTGAAAACTCAGGATAGTAAAGTGATTGAAAGTATTGTGGACTGTAATTTAGTTTTCTTGTGCTGAGAAAGAGGTGGAGAGCATATCGAAAGGCATTGAAGAAAGTAGAGCTGACCAGACAGCTATTTTGTGTTTGGGGAAATGATTAGATACCAATGTATATAGTTGGTGCGAATGTTGGTTTTTTTATATAAGAAGTAAGTAAATTGCAAAGTAATTTGTTATCAATCGTGATTAAGGTACTCGAGGAAGGGGATAGAAGATGGTGTTGGACAGGCATTTTTCTATCGTATACTGAACTGGAGGATGAATAGAGTTAATATAGTTTAGGACACCATTAGGGTTGGTGGTTGTGGAGGGAGGGAGAAACAAAATCGTCATTTCTACATAAATCTACATCCATAAACTAATTGTTTAATAAAAGGTGGGTAAGTAACATATGATAAAATTCTGTTAGTTCATATATATGTTACTGAGTATGGGAGACAGTGGGGTCCCATACTCAGGCCGAAAGTTTGTTTGTAATCTTTGCCATTAAAATGAACAGAAGCTTATGTTTGTAATGAGAGATAGGCCTTCCCGTTTCATATAAGTATTAAAAAAAGCTCATTAATCTCTCATTACAAACCATAACTTCTTTCATTTTACAATAAGCATCCCAACAAACTTTCCGGCCGTGAGTATGGGATCCCACTGTCACAAATTAGCTGTTCTGTCATCTCCTATTTCCTCACCTGCTTTTTCCGTCATATATGCTCTCCCCCTCTTCAGGCACAAGAAACTAAATACATCCACAATACTTTTCAAATCACTTTACTATCCAGCAATAAACATCAACAAAAGCATTCAACACTGAAACAAAAAAGGGGTACTATAGCACCTTTCCCCCGAAAAATAGCAACACCTCTTTTTTACCAATCCCAATTACCATTATATTCGTTAAAACAAATATTACCAAAAAATATTAACC
>JABUQX010087780.1:0-19859 GCA_015478945.1 Trachelipus rathkii
AAAGAGAGCCGCGAAAGATAATCCACATGAGATCTATATAATAATGTATCGATTAATATATATATTATATATATATGAATATATATAATATAATAATATATATATATATAAAAACAAAATATTATTGTAGTTTAATATTATGTCCATTACATTATTTATATATATATATATTTTATATATAATATAAATATTATAATTATATGATAATTAAATATATATAAATATATGGTTACTATATTTTAAATATCTAGAAAATGTTCTCTTCAATAATATGTGATAAAAATATAATATATATAAATATTATATGATAATATATAATATATATATATATATAATAACTATATATATATAATATATATATATATATAGGTGTTTGTGTCCCCAAAGCTTGATCATTCTAACTGTTAATATATCATGTATGTGATAATTATCATTATATATTACGATATTAAGGCAAAGGTTAAATTAAATCGGGGATTATCCCAAATGGTCGACAGATGGTCGACAGGACGAGCCTCGACAGTACATTAAAAAAAAAATTTTCACCTGTCCAAAGCGTCTACAAATTCGGCAAAATTGTCTTCAACTCGCCCCCCAAAACGGGGTACTGGGGTACTAGCCCAAATGGTCGACAGGAAAATGGGTCGATAGGAAAAAGGGATCGACACAACATCAAAAAAAAATTCCTATACAGCTCGTCGCAGAAGTTAGGTTAGGTTAGGTTAAGTTAGATTAAGTTAGGTTAGGTTAGGCTAGGTTAAGTTAGATTAAGTTAAGCTAGGTTAGGTTAGGTTAAGTTAGGTTAGGTTAGGTTAGGTTAGGTTAGATTAAGTCAGGTTAGGTTAGGTTAGGCTAAGGTAGATTAAGTTAGGTTAGGTTAGGTTAGGTTAAGTTAGGTTAGGTTAGGTTAGATTAAGTCAGGTTAGGTTAGATTAGGTTAGGTTAGGTTAGGTTAGATTAAGTTAGGTTGGTTAGGTTAGGTTAAGTTAGATTAAGTTAGGTAAGTTAAGTTTTGTTGGAACAAGATTTTTTTTTTACGAATGTCGACCAATTTTCCTGTCGACCATTTGGGCATAGGTCCCCAAAACGTGGACAAAATAAATCATTCTGACCAAATCATAGACTAAATATAAACCTAATTTTAATTTATTTTAATTTATTTTGTTTTTGCTTTTTCTTATATATATATATATATATATATATATATATAATATATATACAATCTATCAAAAATACATTTATATTAATATATATATATATATTATATATATATATATATATGATATATATTAATATATACTATATATAACATATACATAATATACAAATAAATATATATAATTTAAAAATACATATAAAAATCTAAACAAATTTATAAAATATAATATATAATATATATATATATATATATATAATGATGCACAGCCTCCCGAAAGCATCATGCATGTAACTAAAAAATTATAACAGCTACAGAAAAATAAATAACATTTTTGATTTCAGCAAGCAATTTCATTGATGGATTTGAAAAAAAAAATCTTATTTTAATTCATATTTTTTTGGTAAAAATTATGTGAAATTATTTGTATTCCATGTGAATTTATTTGTCTGGCAGCGTGACTCTCACAACCTTCCATTCTGCAGTGTGCGATGCAAGAGTTGCCAAATATTGTTTTTTATATTATTGGAGAAAATTTTATTTTTTCTTTTTATTCTTTTAAGGTTCGAGCCGACGGAGGGACGAGGGGGCGACGAAGTCCCCCCCGTCGTCCCCCTAGAGGCCGAGAGACCCCGGCCATCTTTGTGAATTACCCCTGGGATATCTTTTAGTTAAATAAAAAAAAGACATTTGGCATCTTTGAACGTTCACTCGAGCGATGTACTCCTTCGTTCTCTAAAAAAAAATCATCATTATCAAACAGATTTTCCAACATTTTTAACAATTATAAATTTTTCAAATTATTTTTTTTTTTTAATTTCATGGATAAAAATGTCTCCTGATTAATAAAATTTGATTTATTTTCCTGTAGTTGATATTAGTTTTTTGTGTTAAATGCATGTTGCTTTCGGGAGGCTGACCTATATATATATAGACTATAGGATATATATATTATATATTATTATAGAAAATATATATATATATATATATATATATATATATAATATAATATTATATTATATACTATATATAATATATATATAGGTATATATATAACTATAGATAAGGCTGCAGATTTTAAAATTTCATATTTGTCCAAATCGTAGACACATTCAAACGGAAGAGAAAAATAGTGGAGAAAATTTTTGTACATATATCCAAATCGTAGACAAATTGAAAACCCATGAGATAAAAGATCGACATCATTTGTTGAATTTTCCTATCGACGATTTGGGTAGAGGTCGATTAAATTACATACAACGAAATGAAGTAACATAACTTTATCCATTCAAAAACTCCCAATCATAGATGAGTTCCAAGCTCAAAAAAAAAAAAAAAAAAAAAAAAAAAAAACATATTAAAATCACCAGACGTCTAAAAACCTTGGGATTGAGCGATATCATAATAATTTTTACCAATACTGATAATGATACCAAACTTCTCAGCTTAACCAATACCGACACCACAAATTTATCGATATCAAATGCCATGAAATTCCATTCAGAATTCTTGCTCGGCAAAAATTTCATTCAAAATAATGCACAGTTATATGGACACTCGAGACACTTTTAAATCCAATTACTAAAAACACACAGCAATAAGGGGGGGGGACTAACCCAAATCGTCGACAGGGAAAATGGTCCACTATTTGACCTGTCGACATTCTGGGACCAGCTTCAGAAATAATCCTTTTATGGAATAATGATGTCGATTATTCTATCGACAATTTTCACTTTTTTAATTTCATTAACGTTCATTTTCAAAACATTTACTTAAAAAAAGAGATCGTTTCAAAACAAATTTTTAAAAACAATACTAACTTGGGAGGGGGGGAGGGGGGGGGGGGGGGGGGGGGGAGGGGAAGAGTTGAGGAGGGAGAGACGGGGGGAGTCAAAATACTTTTCACTGATTTTTTACTTTCGTCTGCAAATATCTCAAATAAACGAAAATTGAGAATAAAAAATATACACAATAATACTATATATAGTTAAACATTAAAGCAAAGATCAACTAGTAATTTACCACATTATTAATGCATAATATACAAATTGCGTATTAGCTTACCAATTATATTAATAGCTATTATACTTTATATTATATATATTATATTAATTCATTCATAAAATATTATTATCAATCAAATTAAAATTAAGTTTTATTATTTTTATTTAGTGTGATTTTTGACAAATAATGGGGAAGTTAGCAAGACAAGTTTTCCACGGATAAATGCTCTTCTTATGAATGAAATAAATATACTGGATAATGATTTGTAGCACACATTATATATTTAAACACATAGTACATAATATATATTTATATGATATCAGTATATAGGGGATCAAAGTTAATTAACGCCACACGAACGGAGCTCGGATAAAAAAAAATTTTACACAAAGGCACTAACACCACAGCTCAACTATGAACATAAATACGATGTCTAGGCAGGGTCGCACCTGCGGCTGCACGACCACAAATGCGGCTCTTTGGATGTGGCTGCGCTCTTAGTTCCATAGCAAATATTATTTATTTTTAAAAAAAAAAACATTTTAAAATCGATCGTTCTGAATCGATGACGCAGATGGACAAGTTTGCAATATTTAATAAGACTTAGTAAATAATTGGCAAAACTTGTCATCTGCTGGTTTTGGATACCTAAAAATAATTAAAAATTCTTACTATTAAAGCTTCACCGCAAGCATGGCATCTACAAAAAAAGAGAGAAGAAGCTGAAGAAGAGCATCGAGAATTCAATTCGGGAGTATTGAACGAGTATTCGCTTCAAATGCCACTCAGATGGTACCTTCGACTCTACATTATACCACAAAACCACACACATAAACAACACACAAAACTCACACAAATCTCACGACAGCACACACTACTCACACAACAAAACGCTACATTCAGCTATACCACTTCCTTGCTAGTCAACACTAACACAGCGGCGCACACGACACGAACAAACACATGTACTAATACAGATGCTTAAATAAACTACAAAATAACTATGAATATCAAGTTCCATGTTAATAACTGAACGCAATCTCCAAGTATGTTAATCTACAACCTTCGAGAGTATCACAGATTGAGTAATGTCAATAAGATTAGTTATATCAAATACGTGTACTAATTCATGATAGATCTTTATCGTTGATTTCAAAAACAAACCAGAAATTCTGAAAAATGTATATATATATATATTATTAGTTATGTATATATATATATATATATTATATAATATATATATATTATATTATATATAGTATACTAATTATAGACATACAGAAAGGTAAACAAAATTATAATTAATAAATTAACTTTGAGAATAAAGATCTAAAATGAATGCATAGTTTATAAATGGAGAAATAATAATACCCTTCCCAAGTATCAAAGATTTTCCTCAGACTAACTTGTCACGACATTGGATTTTTTTTTTGATCACGTGACGAAGGGTTAATTAAATGGTTCATTCATAGGTAGTCAAAACTTTCTTTAAAGGGGAGATACATAGAATGGATAGAAAATAAAGTCCCTTTTTTTTATCTTATCCGTTTCGTAAAATCAATGTAAATTATGTGAATCTCTTTAAGGGAACACATATAATTAATTCTTGGTATCATGTAATAGTTTAATCTAGGGTTACATCTTATGCATAGGTTTTTGGAGGTTTTTTTTTTGGGATGTTAAAAAATAGATTGTACGCCTAGGAAATTCGACTATTAAGAGAATTACTGGCAACCTATTATTTGGGTGTCTTATTTATAATGATCAAAAATATGTCTATACTAATTTTTATGCAGCACGGAAGGATGTGAGACGGATTAAGACCTGATTTTATGATGATTTGACATTGTATGTTACAACTGGCACCAGAGTTCTTCTTTTCATTGAATCAATTAAAGTATACTTAATACACTTCCATTATACCTAAACTGGTACCACACGTGTCAACGCGGTTCCTAAATTTTGGAACCGAAGAAGATGTTAGAAGTAGGTGGCCAAACATACCCCTGTTTTGGGGGGGCGGGGGGGGGTGGGTTGGGGGTCCGGGGGTGCTCTTCATTTTCGGGGTGCGGTGCTGTTCGACACAAATCGCCTTCACCCATTTCAATGTCTCGGGTGATGTCGCGGTTTTAATAAAACCTAAGATATACCGAGTTCGGTGCGTGGGTAATGCGGTGCAGTATTCGTGGTGTGTTTCCGTGCTGTTGTAAACTGCTGTGGCGCGAAACATTGATTCCAAAAAATTCACCCTATTTATATCGTGTAAATTTTGTTCCACAGTTCCCTTCTACTCTCATGGAGTTTAAAGCCAACTTTCCTCAACAACAAACAATGACATGTAGAGAACTTTTCGACTTAGGGTAAATATATTTAAATCGTAAATATCAGTTTTTTATTTATTGTATAATTTAATTTAAATACAGTTTGTTAAATACACAGAAACAACGATGCTAAGATTCGAAACCTTATCAACCATTTTTATTTAATTCTTGACTAACATTTTAAATTCTTTTTCATTAGAAGGTAATTTATTTTTTAAAGTAAATATGTTAGTATTGCCAACTGCTATCATAATATTAACTTTAATTATATGAACTTTCGATTGTATTAATTAGCTAAGATATTAGTGTATGCATAGTGTTTTAGAATATAAATGTATAGAACTTTTAAACATGTAGTACTAGAATAACATGTGATAGAACAGAAATTCAGGCTCATATCATATATATATATATATATATATATATATATATATATATATATATAATATATATATATATTATATATATATATATTATATATATTATATAATATATATATATAATATAGAGGTGTAGCTGATATCCGCATCCGGCCATTATTTTCTCTATCCGCAACTCTACTCTCTATGCCTTAATACTAGACATTTCCTCAGTGCTGGAAGCGCGCTATATGTCAAGCCAATCCCGAGAAAGTTAGCCGTTCTGACTCTTCTAATACCGTCCTAACGTAGCTCTCACTTTGTTTCTATCTAAATCTTTGAAACTTCTTCTTAACTCTCATTTCTGGATCATCTGGAGTCTCATTCCTTCTTTCAGATCACCATATGGGCTTTCGACGCTCGAGTTCAACTGGTGACATACTTTCCTATCTAACTGATTTATGGTCTTTCTGCCCTTAGGGACTATGGGGAGTCTTGGTGGGTCGGGCGTCGACATTCACTAGGCTTTTGATCCGAGTATGGCAATGGCGTTCGGCTATTCTAAGCTCCCTTCGCTTTGGGTTTCCTCCTTCTCTTTATTTGTTTACTCTTGTCAAGTTTTCTCTCTGGTCGCTCTATATCAGCACTCGGTTGATGGAGCGACTTCTTCTCCTTTCCTGTTAATTGTGGTGTTCCTCAAGGTTCTGTTTTGATCTCCTACTCTGTTCATACTTTTCATCAACGATCCTCCTCATGCTGTACTTCTAACTCCTGTTCACTCTTATGCTCCGACGACTCAAACTTGTCTCCTTCTTCCCTCGTTTTCAAATCTGCCTCCCGCTCTTTTGCAGTCTAGGAGATGCTCTCGTCTTCAGCTTTCTGATTCTATTCTTGCGACATGGATGGGATTTCCCGTGGGGCCACCGCAACCATGTGAAATTCAACTCTTTGAAGAGATTAAACTTCTTTACATCTCCCTGCGTCAAAAGACACTCCTAACTTTTCCTATTTTTTTTCGATGGTTCTATGACGTCTTGCACCTGTTGGACAACTAAAACATTTCCTTGGTCTGAACATAAACAAAAAATTTTGGGTGTCTTGGAAACTTCATATACAAATTGTTGCTAAGGGGTGCTCAAAAAAGCTGGGAGTTCTGTTCAGTTGCGGGAATTTTTTTTTTTCTTCTGCACAGCTACAGTTATATAGGGGCCTTATTCGCCCTTGCTTGTAGGAGTACTGTTCTCATCTGGGGGGGCTGCGGGGCATCCCCTTCTATTGGGATAGGGTTTGAAGTCTAAAGGCTAAAGGATGACTTTATAAACTGTTCCTACTTTCAACTCTGCTTGACCCTCTTATCTCTCTGCGGACGTGGACGTTTGGCGCCTAATCTCTTTTCTATAGGTACTCAAAGGTAGATGCTCAGGGGAGTTTGCCGCTCGCATTCCACCTCACTTGCGTCGCCCTCGTATTACAAGGGGTGCCATGCTCTAGCATGAATTTTGGCGTGAGCAATATAGAAAAATCCAGACCTCGTTCGTTGTGGTGCCAACTTTTTCCAGCAACTTCTGTTCTGTGGAACTCTTTGCCATCATTTGTTTTTCCAACTGTATTTTATCTTCCTCTCTTTAAAACCCACGCCTGCGCTCACCTAAGAGATTTTGCGCTAGGCTTGGGTGGGTTTTATGTATTTTATTTTCTGCCCTTTCCTTGAAAGAAGGGCCCAGCCCGTAAGTGGTGGTAATCTGTAAATAAAAAAATAAAAGAATAAAAAATCCGCTGAATATTTTTGACAGATGGCGGAATAGTATTCATCTATGATTCATGAGTTAACGTGATTGTTTGCGCTACTTATAGTATTATATATATATATAATAATATATATATATATATATATATATATATTAATATATATATATATAGTATATATATTATATATATTAATTATAATATATTATTAATATATATATATATATATATATAATATATATGCTTTGCTAAATATCGGCTATTGAAAGTAGGAACTTTCAAAATTGACAGAAACAACTCATGGCCGGGGAGATAGCTAATTAAATTTCAAAATCTGCAAAACGATTACGGATGTGCAATAGCAACTTTTCTGGGTCCTAGATACAAAACCAAATTTCTTGAACCAAGTGTTTCACAGAGGGTTAAAAATTAATTAGGGTGTCTGTGATGAAATGCCTGCTAAAGGGATAATATACGCCAATAAAAAAAAAAATCAAGAAAAGATAGACACACAATTACCATCTGTCTAGCGGAAACTATTGCTGGGAAATTCCATGAACGTTCTTTTTGGGCTTCTGGGCAGCCATGAAGAGTCTTGTTCAGAGGTGTCAAGACACACTATCAATTGGATTGAGAATACTCAAAGGCGAAAACGGATTAGAATCAGGATAAAGAATTCACTGGTTTGGCGGCATGGGTAAATTGGTAAAAAGCGTTTCCCACATGCTTGCAGGAACTCCGCCAGGAAATGCTGGGACCTGCCTTCAACAAGTGTCGCTAGTGAGCGTCTTTTCATTGTCCAAGTCTATTTACTACCAAAAAAGAGAAGGAACTCCTCCCTAAGAAGGGCTCAGAAGGCTTTTTGTTTTTGAAGTATATTTGAAGATTATTAATTTGAAGTATTAAACCGTAATATAACCGTTTTCCAAATGGGTGGAGACTGAGGAACGAGGTTGGTGTGCAAAAAAGTTGGGTCCACGGCCCCTTGGTAATATATAATATATATATATAATATATATATATATATATATATTATATATATATAATATTATAATATATTAATATATATTATATTTAATATATATATTATATTATATATATATACTATATATAATATATCTATATATATATAGTATTATTATTATATATATATATTAATTATATATTATAGTATAGTATATAATATATATATATATATATGATTTATATAATATATATATATATATATTATATGATAATATATATATATATATAAGTATATATGAGGTACTGTGGCTAAAACTCTAAAAAACTTAACTATCCCTGCTATCGGGCATCCGGCAAATTCTGCGATGGGGATTTTTAGCTATCCGGCATCCGGCGGATAGTGGGGAAAATCACCCATTCGCTTACACCTCTAATATCTTATATATATATAGTATAGTATATATAGATAATATATTATATTATATATATATATTATATTATATTATATATATATATATAATAGTATATAGATATAGTTATATATATATATATTAATTACTATATATATAATATATATAGTATGCGCTGTTTGGGTTTATCTATTATATATATGCGTGTTTGTGGTGGATTTGGGTTTGTTATATAGTATGTATTGCCATTTTTTATTGTTAATGAGGAATTTTAAAGTGGAGTTGGCATTATTGTATTAAATGTCGTGCATCAATTTTTCCCTTCTTAAAAATGGGCAAGCCCACAGAAGGGTTAACATCACAGAAAATGCTTATTGTTTCAAACATAACAAGGCATGAAAAGTGAGACGTAATAAATAAATCCAGAGTGGTGTAAACTAAACATTCAATTTTTAGTATAATTATAATTAATTATCAACGATATTTTTATTATAATAATACATTATTACTTATTATTATTATTATTATTATTATTATTATTATATTATTATTGATTCTAATTTTGGTGATATTATTATTATTATCTATTATTATTATTTTTATTAAAAGTTTTATTATATCCTGGTGGTTTCCATTTGTTTCCGTTCTCATACCACGTTGAGATTTCCTTTGGAATGAACATGCGAGAAGCGCGCTCGGCCGGCTTGTTGTTATGTGTGATTTGGGAAAATTTTTTATCTTGATTAGGCAACCTGAGGAAACAAAATAGGTTTGCAATTTTGTAGGCATAATTTGTTTTGTTTTGGGCATACTTAATATGACTTTTTATTTTCTTATATATTGAAAGGTAGGGTCTAAAATCAAAAGATGATATATATATGATATATATTATATTATATATATATATACTATATATATTATATATATTAATATATATATTATTATAATATATATATAGTATATATATTGATATTATATATATATTATAGGTATATATATATAGGTATATTAGAGGTATATATATAATAAGAGAGGAACACACTATATGCCAACTTCTGGTTTCCAAGTATTTATTATGTTGATGGAACTTTTTCAGTTCTTCTTGGGGCCCAGTCCTTAGTAAAACAATAAAAATAGCTTGAAGATACAATTGTAAATTTAAAAATGCATAGTTTTATTTAAAAACTTAAATAAAAAAATCATAGTAGCTATATAATTAAAAAGCGCATGTAAGATAACAATTAACAAATTTCTACTACCTAATAATAATATAATAATAATAAAATACATAATAATATTAATTAATAATAATATTAATAGTAAATAGATAATAATAATAATATAATAATAGTAAAAGGTATATATATATTATATTTTAATATTTTATTGTTAATATATAATTATGTATAAATATTGCTGCTTGGGTGCGATTGTTGACACAGCGAATGGGAAAAATTGACAACAAACTATCGTTTATAAACAAACTATGAAACAGGTGTGGCCGTTATTCTTCTTAATAATAACAGTAGCCATGATTTATCTTTACTGTTAGTGGACAATAGGAGAGAAGATATCGTTTTAAAACAGATTAAGAAATATAAATATTCAAACAATACAGGGATTTAAAAATAATATAATCAATATAAATGCTAAAAATATTTGAAAAATGTATTACTATATATATATATATAATATATATAAATATTTATATAGTATTATATATATATAGTAACTATATATATTAGTATATAATTATAATATATATATATATATTAGTTATATATATACAGTTAGTTTTAAGATGCGAAGCTACGGTGTGTTGCAGTTCCAGGCTTCACGTCCGTTTGGTTGTAGATCCTACCACTAATTGGTTTCTATTGGGATGAATCTGAAGTTGAAGGCCAATATGTTTGGACAATGCGTAACTTTTGCTATTGCATTAGTTTCATTTGCTGGTGCATGTTGGTCTAATGCTAAGTGTCAATCCCGCTTATGTGGTTCAAACAGGCCTACGAACTCCATCTAAAGATATCAAAGCATTTGAGCATTTCTTATAAAAGTAACATACCAGCTTTATTTCATTGAGCACGCTAACCATTTGACAACAGTCCACGGGAAGGACGCAAAAGTTTCAAAATGATGATCAAATTTCGTTGAAATAACTCTTTGCTTTTACTAACTGTACGGGGCTAGGGCTCCCGGGGTAATGGGTTGAATCACCTTTCTTGGAACTAGGCTAACCTTGACAATAACTGGTTAACATGGGTGTGTGGTGTGTTCCTTCCTTACACAGGGAAAAGTAAGCCGAAGCACACATATGAATGGAACTCGAAAAGGATAAATTCAAACTAAGAGCTTTATAATATATATATATATATATATATATATATATATATATATATATATATATATATATATATAATATATATATATATATATATATATATTATATATACTATAAACATTGCTTTTTACCGCAATTTAATATTTTACCGCTAACAAAGAACTATTATGGGAAGGTAAAGAATTGCCTCTCTGGGGTCGAACCACCGCGTGTTGCGACTGAGAACGAATATACTCGACGCTCTTAACTACCACTGAGCCATCCTCTAACCCATAAAAGTTAGATTCAGGAACAGCTTTAAGCGAACGAGCTCCCGTCAGCAGCACGCGGTGGTTCGACCCTAGAGGAGGCAATTCTTTACATTCCCGTAATAGTTCTTTGGTTTCATGTGGTAATATTAAATTGCGGTTAAAAAGCAATGTTATAGTGTAAAATCTTACGAACGAGACGAGTGAAGGACAGGGTGAAAACCTGGTGATAACGCCTTGACGGAAGCTCGTTCGCTTAAAGCTGTTCCTGAATCTAAATTTTTTGGGTTAGAGGATGGCTCAGTGGTAGAGCGTCGAGTATATCGTTCTCAGTCGCAACACGCGGTGGTTCGACCCCAGAGGAGGCAATTCTTTACATTCCCGTAATAGTTCTTTAGTTTAATGTGGTATAATATATATAATATATATATTATATATATATATATATATATATATATATATATATATATATATATATATATATATATATATATATATATATATATATATATATATTTATGTGCTCTATTCAAATGTCGTCTGATTGGGCGAAGTAAAGCGAGATAATGGACATATAGTAAGCTACATAGCTTGCAAAGATACAGAATAGGAAGATGGCTTTCTCACTCCAATTTTGAAAAACTCTTATTGAAAATAGAGAGAGAGAGAGCATCAAATAATATCATTAACATAGTTCTAAAACGCATAAGTCGATATATAATTCAAATAATTCATGCTTAAGTACCAACTTCAAGTCCCACATATGAGGCCTGAAACTCAGTTAAGAGAAACCTATTGAAATTCATACACAGGAGAGTCATTACTACAAAATAATCATGGGGAAACTTTAATTTAAAAGTGGAAAATTAGAATCACAGCATAATAAATAGTGGGGAAGTTTGGTAACAGTGTAGGGAATAAAAGAGGCAAACCGGCTGGTAGAATTTGTTTAAGGATTGAACCGTTTTATAATGAACTTCTTTTACAACAAATATAAAAATAGAATATGTGAAATTGGAAAGATCCTAATGATACAAAAAAATGAAGTTGAGTACTTCTTGAATAACAATAACAAAAATTTCCAAGTTATTTATTTACAAAAATAGAATAGAGTTACTACATGACTCTACTTCACTTAGCCACATGGAGAAGCTAAATTTAGAAGTGGTTATAGAATAACCGATCACATTCAACATTCAAACAGTCCAACAGTTGATGGAATTTTATAATGAATATGAGAAACCTCGACGTATGGGTTTTTCTTGATTATGAAAATGTATTTGACTCAGTGAATTAGCTCTGTTATAAGTGCTTTAAGAGTCAGGGTATTGGGAAAATATAAAGACTCTTTAAAATATATATATGAAAATGCTATATCAATTTTAAGTTATTTAAAGGGTGTAAATAAAGTACAAATCAATGTTAAATAAATGTTCTGTAAGTAAGAAGGGCAATATAGAGAAAATATTCAGAATGCTAAATACAATCAAATACAAGCTATATGTTATAATATATATTTATTGATGATTACAGCGCGTTACATATATTCAGGATTCTAATTGATTGGAGATAGATAGAGCTAGTAGAATAGTTGGATTAAATACAAACAAGTGAAACCAATGTAATGTTCAATAAACAGATATACAAACAACAAAAATTGATCAACAACTTTACCCTTGAACATGCTAAGTAGCAAACTAACCTTGGCCAATTTATATCTTCAACTAGTAAATAAACAGACAAATGAAATTGCAAGGAAAAATGAAAATAGTTTTGAGCATTTTGGGAAGATTGAATATCATTCTCCTTGGAAGATTTCAACGTTGTTTACTGATAAAATGTTTTTAATCAGTGTGTGCTACATGCAATGAAACATGGACATATGGCTGTCAGACATGGACTCTAGACATGAGAACAACACAAATACAAAAGACAGCAAGAACAACATAGAGAAATATGGAGAGATATACGCATATGATATAGGAGTAAAACGCAATTCCATTGTGTGTTACCTGCCGTGACAAATGATTGCGAGACCTGGGCCCTATACTTTAAAACAATATAAAAACTACAGATAAATTAGGAGGTAAAAGCACTTCGGAATAGAGAGTAGGGACAAAGATAGGAACGAATGGTTAAAGTCGCATTTAAAATCAACATAAAGAAATAGAGATAAGAGGATCAAATATCTAGAAATAGTTAGGAAGGTCTAATATGTAGATATAGAGATAGGAAGGTCAAATATGTAGAAACAGAGTCAGGAAGGTCAAATGTGTAGAAATAAGCTAGAAGTCATATCTAGGAAAAATGTAAATGGACGAAGGATATTATATTGCGTTTCATTAGATCAGAAACGTCTAAGAAAATGGCCATGTAAAAGATAGTAAGAAGTAAAATTCCCCAAATCCCAAATAGAAAGCCAATATCGTTAGTATTGTAAGCAACATGGAGAGGGATATCTATGTCTTGCAGTGCACAAATTCATGATATATATATATATATATATATATTAATATATTAATATATTATAATATATATATTATATTAATAATAATAATAATATAATCTATATATAAAATGATATATATATATAGTATATATAATATATAGTATATGTTAATTTGCTTATTTACAATTTTTATCTCCACAATTCTAGACCTTGGAAGGTGCATTTTTTTCCTTTATACCTTTATTTAAAAGGGATTTTTTAAATTAAGGAACATCTTTTTCTTCCCACACTCTTTTATTCATGCACACCACACACACACACACAAACACACCACACACACACACACACACAACACAACACACATCACACCACACACTGCTAACGAGCACATAGGCACTGAACACATACATTACATTAAACAATAATTTAAATAATATATTATATATATAGATATATTATATAGTTATATTAATAATAATTATATATATATATATATATTATATATATTATCTTATATATATAATAACTAATATATATATATATAATATAATTATATTTAATATTATATTGATATATTTTCTGACCCACTTAATTCGTAGTTTTTCTGGTACTTCGTAAGAAATAGAGGTCTGAAATACAAGATTGTTATATATAATATATAATATATTATAATATTATAATTATATATTACTATTATATATATAATATAATATATATTAGTATATTAGTACAATCGTATACATTTATATTATACGTTTTCTAAACTTTGAAAGTCGCATAGTTAGGTTAGGTCAATTTAGTTAAGTTGGGTTAGGTTAGTTAAGTTTTAGGTAGGTTAGTTTACGCCAAAAGTCGTTTCATTAACTAAAGTTATTTAAAATAATACTTAATTAATTGGGGATTTCGATCTGAAGTCAACACTATATAAATAGCTATATATGTATTATATATATATATCTATATATTATATATTATATTATATATAGTATACTATATGTTATATAGTAATATATTATATATATATCTAGGATTATTTTATTTTTTATTATTTATTTACCACTCACTCGGGCGAAAGGTTACTATTTTATGTTTTCCCGACCAGTGGGCCATACAAAGTGGAAAGGTGCTACAGTTAACAGGGTGTAGTAACCAACTCAGTTGAACTCAGTCAAAATATCCAGCCAAGTGGCGGCTAGGTCTGGACTCCAGACCTATGTGCGGTGAGATAATAGGGAATGTAGTGTTGATAATTGTATGTAATAGAAGGTTGTCGTTGTAGTGTTGGCTTATGGATGAGTGAGTGAGGTATTGAGATTAGTGTATTAATACACTATTCTCATAAAACTGTAATGAATTACAGAACAATCTCCTACAGAACGCACTTTTCGTGTCCGTCCTGGTGACTATTCGAAAGTACAAATCCCGTTTAACGAGGACTCGAACTCACGACCCTAAGCGTGCAAACTGAACCCACTCAGCCCACTGCGCAATCGAGACTCTATATATATAAATATATTATATATGAATATATTATATATTATATAATATATATATATATATTTATATATATAGTATATTATAATAGTAATATAATAAGATATATATATATATAATTGTATATATTATAAATAAATATATTATATTATATAAAATATCTATTTAATATATATATATATTATATAATATTATATAATTTATATATATTAAAGTAGATTATTTTACTTATTTATATATAGTATATATATATATATATATTATAATATATATATATTATAAATATATAAGATATATAATATATATAAATATTAATATTATATAATATAATATAAGGTAAAAGTTACTTAACGCCCACGGAACGGGAGCTCGAATCAAAAAAATTTTTTCAACAGTAAGCCCTTATAACAAAATAGCCGTTTTACGGTGATGAAAAAAAAAAAAAAAAAAAAAAAAAAAAAAAAAAAACATATATCAAAAACAATAGCTACAGCGAAAGGAATACAATTTTTGAAATCCTGGTAAAATTTTAAGTAGTGAAATGTAATTAAAGATACCCAAGGTACCGCACGATGGCAGAAGTCGGAGTCTTCCCGGCCTTCGGGAACTACGTAGGACTCTTCCCCGGGATGGTCTCGAACCCCGCTTCTTTGGTATTTGTGTTGTCGCGGGGTTCCTTCCGCCCTCCCTCGGTAGGAAAAAGTCCCCTTGTTCCCTCCGGCTCGAGCCCCAATTTGCCTGTGACCTTTACAAATAATATAGTTAATATAAATCTTATCCGTAGAATAAAAACAAAAAAAAAAAATAAAAAAAAAAAAATTCATTTAGACCTAAACAGGATCGCAACCTTGAGTCGAGAGTAATAAATTACAATTTACAAATTCAAAAGTTTTTCAAGAGCCCACAAAATTTTTTCTGCCACAATAATAAGTACTCGCATTAAGATAAATTTTTGATAAAAAAAGACTAATCTATTTATATCATAGAAAATAATTTTAATTCATATATTAAAGTAGTGTTTTCAAGACTCTATATTTAGGCTATATCATAATACGTATATATATATTTTATATGAATTTAAATTTATAATATATATAATAATATTTATATATAATGATATAATAATAAAATTTTAGACATATATGATCAAGATTACAGTATACAAACTTTATTATTTAAGTAAAAAAAAAAACAATTAAACGCTTAATAAAAAGATGATTTATCTATAATTCAATAACAAACAATTGAGCAAACAAAATCAATGGGAGCGATGGCTTTGCATGGTTATTCAAGTAAAATTTAAACTTACTAACAAGTACTTGTACTTTAAAAAAAAAAAAAACAATAACAACATTTGAGCAAGTACAATTGCATTGGAGGCGTGGCTTTGCATGTGGGTTAAGAAGTTTGATAAAATTATGGCTCATACTGTTGTGTTAAGTTTAACACGAATTAAATTCTCATTTGTTAGTTGCTTCTAACTTTAGCTTATTTATATTCGTCATGAGAGTAAGCTTGCTCGCACGATATGTCGATCGAAATAGTCATACGTGCCCAAATGCAACATTCTTCACCTCACTGTAGCAATCTGGAAGATGATTCCTCGCGTCGAATTCAAGTCTCAACTCGGCGGCATTTCTTTAAATGCTGTCCAACTTTTTGGTTTTTTTGCCCCGTTTTAAACGTGCATTACATTTCGGCCTTAACTCTTCCAACTTGCTTTTCAACTCTGTAAATTTTCCAATTACACAAGACTTATTTTTAAATGATCAATTTCAATTAATTTGGTTTAGTATCACCTTGAAATGGTTTAATGTGGACTTGTTCATTATTTGTTTTGAAGAGGATTTACTATGAATGCTAGAGTGGTTTTGTTACTTGGAATTTTGCTCAAAATATGTTTAGTAATTAATTATAATTTGTTATAGGATGGTGAAGTATTTCGGTCACAGTTGCACTGGTTGTTAGATCGCGATTATTTGCTTTAGAAATTGAAAATGAAGTAATTTACTGCTCTGAATATCTTCTCAAAAAGAATTAATTTTCTTCAAAACAAAACAATTCTTCTACCAAAACATAGGCTGAATTTCCCTCTCCTTGCAGTTTTAGATTCAGCTCATTTAATTTCGCTGTGATATCCACCAAAAAGTAAAATATTGCACCATTTGTCGTTCTCCTTTAATTCAGGTGAATTAATGCTTACCTTTGAAGCTTCGACTTTATTTGAAGAAGTGGAGTCGGAATATTGATCTACCTTTCTAAGATTTGCCTTTAACTGACGATGGTGAGTGCTTTTGACAACGTATGCTGTTAACAATCTTGATTAGCTAAATTCATGACTCAAATATCGGCCGGAAATGTTTGTGCACAAAGTCGTTCTTGGTGTATTATGGCATAAACGTAAGAATTTGTTGGTTTATTTTGCTCTAAGAATTTGTTTTGCTTTATTTTTTCCTGTCAAAACTTGGCTCATCAGTTGCATTGAAAACGAATTTAAAATCGATCTTTAGTGCTTAAGGCTTTTTGCACGGCATTCGCTATAATCTTCCCTCTATTTTTGTCGCGAGAGCGTACAACCTAGAATTCTCTTTTGACCTTGGAAACATAATACTGACAAAAGGCACCTTGCCGTTTCTTTTTATGTGAAAGACTCATACTAAGCAAGTGATTAGGCAGAAGAGTTGATATGTTCCACCGCAAATTATGATTATCATTTGAACGATTGTTCGAAAACATCATCATTCTTTCATTTCCATCATACTTTCATTTTTTTCAAGATTTCTGGTTTGTTTTTGATCACGAAACAGTTCTTCAGATGCACGTATGAAACAATCTTTGACTACTCAAATCTGTTGATTAACGGAAGGTTGTCACGATTAACATTACTGTAGAATGCGTAGTTACTTAACAGGAACTTATTGCGTTTTTGTTTTTCGTGAGCTCGTCGACGCTTTTTTACGTTTTCCGCGGTGGAGTACTTTTACTAGCATCTGTGATGGTTTAGTGAAGTGTCTCTCTAAATTTTATTTATCTAATTGATGTGCGGTTTTCGTGCAAAGGAGTCGGAAGGCCATCTGATGGATTTGAAAGCGAATGCTCGTCACAATTCGATCTGAATCTCGGATGTCTTATTCAGTTCTTCTCGGACTGTTTATTTGTAGATGCCATGGCTTGCAGGTGCAGTGCTGTAATAAAGAATTTTAAAATTATTATTTAGGTACCAAAACAGCAATGAAAGTATTGCATTATTTACTAAGTTAGTAATTAATGCAAACACTGTATCTGCTGTCAATCGATTTAGAGATGATTTTTTAAATGTTTTTTTTTTTTTAAAAATAAATAATTTTGCGTTGGGAAAAGAGCGCACTCACATCAAAGAGTCGATGTTGGCTCTGAGCCGCAGGTTGCCGACTGCCCTAGGAACATCTATATGGTATCATAGATGCTGACCTGTGAAATTTTTTTTCGATCCCGTTCGGTGTGGGCGTTAAGTAACTTGTCCATATTATAATATATATATTATATAATATATATTATATTATATTCTATATATATATATATATATATATAATATAAATATTAAATAAATTATATATATATAGTTATATATAATATTATATATATTTAATAATATATATTATGTAATTTTCCATTTCGTTTGATTAATCAATTTCAGACGAAGAAAAAATCATGAAAAGTATTTTGACTCCCTCGTCTCTCCTCATGCAATCTCCATCTCCTCCCCCCCCATCACCCTCCTCCCCAAGTTAAAGATATTGTTTAAAAATTTGTTTTGAACGATTTTGTTTTTAAGTAAATGTGTTGAATATGACGTTAATCGAAATTAAAAAAGTGAAAATTGTCGATAGAATAATCGACATCATTAATTACCATAAAAGTGATATTCTGAAGCTGGCCAGAATGTGACAGTCAATAGTAGGAGCCATTTTCCTGTCGACGATGGTTAGTCCCCCCCCTTATTGCTGTGTGTTTTTTAGTAATTGGATTGAAAAGTGTTCTAGTGTGTCCTATAAATGTGCATATTTGAATGAAATTTTTCGAGCAAGAATTCGAATGGAAAATTACATGCATTTGAGTATGATAAATTTGTGGTGTCGTATTGGTTAAGCTAGAAGTTTGGTATCAGTATCAGTATTTCGTAAATATTATGATATCGCTCAATCCAAAGGTTTTAGACGTCTTTGATTTAATATGTTTTTTTTTTTTTTTTTTTTTTTTTTTGAGTCTGGAACTCATCATGATTGGGAGTTTTGAATGGATAAATTAGTTTACTTTTTTCGTTTGCTATTAATCTAATCGACTTCGGTACAAATCTCGATAGAAAATTCAACAAAATGAAGT
>JABUQX010087781.1:0-47500 GCA_015478945.1 Trachelipus rathkii
AGGGAGGGAATTCTTGGTTCACAGACACTGTGTATCAAGCTTCACTTTCGTCTTAACCTTTTGAGCAGCCTGGACATAAAAGTGTTCGCCAATTAGGTGGTTTAACATGGATAATGACATAATAAATTAATTGTATACAAGAAGAATAATAAATAATAACAGAGAATGCACTTTATTTTCGAGTTTAGAATAGTTGAAACAATTTGAATGAACAGAAGTCAGAATTGACTGAGGGTAGAGACCGAGAAATATCCAGAAAACACGATAAAGTAGAATTTGAATTGTTAAGAGTAGCCTGACGGCCTAAATTAAAATTCAGTAGACTCCAAATACAGAGACACGAGGAGCAAGGAGCGAGAAATCATTTCGCGGTTCCTTATGTATGATTCATACATTGACCAACATTTCCATATGATTGACATCATAGTGTATTTATTGGTTTCTAATGGGTTATTTAGGATAAGGAGTACCATATAAGAGAGTGAAAAAGGTAGTTTTTTTATCATATATGCTGGTGTTCTTTATCACATATTTGAGAGTGGTTTCGTATAAGTATATAGATGTGGGTCGTTCATATGAAGGTTTTAAATTATAGAGGTACCGATGAGTGTAGAATGTCTAGAGAGAAATGGTCGTGTATTTAGAACAGAAGTATAGCCATATTATTGTCGTTAAAAATTTTTAATGGAGGTTGATGAAGATCGCTGTTTTCGGTGGTGGTCTATATTTTCGCAAAGAATTTTAGTTGCATGCAATTGTTGCGTTTTGATTATGTCTAAGCCTCAATCCCATCACCTAAAGGTGGTCACTTTTCAAGTGCGATGATGAGGAGGTGAGATGGATAGGGGTTATTTTTATGCAATTGTGACTCTTCATTCGTGTCATTGTGCTTCTGCCCGATATGTTCTTTCTTAATTGAGTATGCGCTATTTTTCTTCAAAGCTGTTAGTGTGAAAAGTAGTGTATGCTAAATTACTGTGCTGGTGAGAATACATATACTCTTGACACCTGACTAGAGCTTCAAGCAATATAGTCCAATACATTTTTTTTTAGAGAAAACTAAGCACGAATGTGGCACGGAAGAAGGGAAAACCACTGATCATTGGATGTGAGACGAAAAGCCTCCCAGACCCCCATACCCATTAGGTACATCTCAATCATTTTGGTGCAATCTTCGTCCCCTCTTTAAATACATTTCTAAATAAAAAATAATTTAAACTCATTTTTAAATACCGTCCAACTCTGTCCTTAATAAATTAAATGTGTGTGTGCAATTCTGTGTCTTAAGTCTCAGTTTATATAATGAATTCTTGATAAGAATAATAATATAAAAAAGAGTCCTCGAATTGTTGTAAATCTATTGGTTGAAAAATGTTTTTGCGCGGTGTGGTGTGCGGCTTAATAACATCTGGGATACAGAGTTACTATATGTCACTGGTAACGTGTAATAGTGCGAGCTTGGGGGATAATGAACTGATGTTTGTTACATGGTTTTTGTTTTTAAAATTTTTGAATTGATAGCAAATAACCATAATCAGCATTTTCGTCAGTATCGATATATGATTTATTTCTCATGCACAAGATGCTCGAGTGAGCCTTTTTCAGAATAAAGGAAAAGATGAGCTGAATTAGTGATAATGCCTATTAAGTATGAGAAATCTAGACATTTTTGCATAACTGAGGCCATGGGTTATATTGAAGATTATAGGTGAGATTGGGGATTATTAGCTAGCCAAGATAGGAAACAATTTAGGGGATATTCATTTATTTATACACGTAGAGGAAAAGTAAGGGTCTTGGTGTGTGGCGCTGTTAATTTCGAAAAGCAGAATATCAATCTGTCTAAAATTGACGGAGCTATCATACAGATTAGTTATCAGCTGATACTTGGCAATAGTGTGGGGTAGATAAGTCTCTGTAATATTATGCATAAAGTCTGGCTAAGAATGAAGCGGGCAGGTTTTATTTTGGTGTACTCTGCTCCTGTGGTGGCTGCGCCGAGTAAGTGCACCAGATAGGTTATGGTTGGGTATGTTGTGTGTGTTTGAACAGGAAATGGTGAGTCAGTGCCATTGGCACCTCGTTGTTACGAGAGAAGACTACATGTTCCATATGTGTCTGTATGTGGGTTTCACTCTCCTTTTTTATTGGTAATCCTGGGCATTCTATATTGGATTCCTTTGTCTATATTGTGACCATCAGTATTCTGCATACTCATTAAAATTTCTGTTATGCTCAGATTTAACTTTTTTGGTCTCTCCAGATTGTCTCATGGAACTTTTCTGACTGTTAGCAGATAGTCAGATGCGACTATTTGTACCTCAATCCACTAACTAACGATTTTGATATAGTACTTTTCGGTGGATGAAGTTTATGAGTTCGCAGGGAAGGAATTTAGGACTATAGGGTGACCCTTTAATTTATTAGTGATTATCAGATTAACTTATGTTTATATTGTGATTATTTCTGGTGCCCAAACTTGCTTAGTTTTAACCATCAAGGAATACCCAGAAATGATCGACTTCACTTTGACCAAATTTCGAGACTATCTTAGTACAACTGCATGGGATATAAGAGTTTTATATCCATAACATTTTCCCTTGACCGTTTCTTTCATGTGGTATATACATTTTGAAAAACAACATTTTAATGAATATTTTCAGTGTCAGTTTATTTGATTTTTTAAAGGTAAACCCATTAGGGTGGCAAAGGAATACCTTTGGGCCTGTGTAATATTGAAGTGTATAATAGAGATAATATTAATGAAGAGGAGCGTATGATGTTTTTTATTAAAATATTCAAGGGTAGTAATAAGAGGAGCAATGATTTAGAAATTTATAGGAAAATTATATGAAACTTGAACGTCTAATAGTTTGTCCCATACAGAACACGGCAAAGGTATGGCCAGAAGGTATATTTTTTACAAAGGTAATGACGTATAGGATACCTTGAATAATTTTTATAGCTTTATCGAGATTTAAAAAGACTAAGATACGGTCAGATGGTCCAATTCTAAAATTTGACTATTGATAAGTTATGTTCAGTTCAGATTGTAAGGAGTTGGTCAACATTTTCAAGTTGCTTTATTTTGGACGTTTTATTACCAAGAAAAAGATTTAGGAGTTATTATATGGTTGTGAAGTACTATAGTTCTTGTAAATGCATTTGTTAAACAAATATAACTTACATGATATTTGTAATTTTGAGTTATTATATATGCATATATTAATATCGTGTTGAGGCTAGATCATATGCCCAAGTAAGTCATGTTCAGGGTCCTTATTTGTAGATTTGTATGGGTAGAATTTGTGACGCTGAACATGAGATGGTACGTTTCTGAGAGGTTAGCACAAGCGGCGCAACACTGTTACTTTTTAGGTATATTTAAGCCCCGATCTGAATATACATAACACTTTGGGTGGCTGTACTATGAGGTATGACTGGAAATGTGCAATTGAGTATGGTATGTGATATGTTTATAAGAAAGAGCTAAAACTAGTAGCAGGCAGTGCCAAAATGGTTTTATCGCATAGCTTAAAAACACAGGCTCTGGCAGAAAATGTATTTTATGTTCTTGATAGAAGTTAGTCTGATTTGCAGTATAGTATTTTTATATGTTAATTTTTTATTTTTAGAAGAAAATATTTATTTTTTATTATTCTCTTCATAAGTTTCTTACTATTCCTTTTCTTCTTACTGTGTGTCTATGTCAGTTATCTATATCCTTTTATAAATTTAGATTTATCTATCTTTCGACTTTGTCATTTTTTCTATTATTATTGTATTCTAGTTATCCCTTCCTATATTGACTTTAGTTATATATTTTATTTATTTATATGTTTCTTCTCTTCACTTATAGTTGTATGGTGACTGATGTATAAATGTTATTTTGCATTGTTGATTGTTATATGGGTGGAATTCTTGTTGTTGTACATGTGGAATTAAAGAGCTATTTAGTATATTATGATTAATAATTCGTTTATGTTGTTTTTATATTTTTTCTTACATGGGAATTTAGATCGAAGGGGCATTGTGTTAAATTTTATGTTGAATATGTGTTTCTACTCTGTCAGAGGAATATTGTAGGTGCGTGTGTTGTCTTTAATCTTTTATTTGTTTCTTTCTATTATCGTATTATTATTTTTTTATATATAGTTTATAGATACACTAGTTATGATATTTTTAAGTTTCTGGTATTGCTCTAAAAATCTATTGATGTATATATCAATATATCATCTATTGAGATCGCGTGCTTCTGTGCGTTATTACATTGTGATTGGATAATTAGATTTATATTTGTATATATCTTCTTTGGGTTGGTGAGATATGATGTTTTTATAGCTCTATATGTTTCTGTGTATATGATTTTTGGTGTTTCGTATTTTGGCTTTGAGTTTGGCTGGACCCACTATAATATCGGAAGATTCTAGGTGTGAATTGAGAGCATAATTTGAAAGTTATTCTTGTATTCAATAGTGTGGGAAGCGAGAAATGAGGATCTAATAGCGATGAATGCGTGTGGGCATATATAGAGATTCTGGGAATTTGTTTAATACTCAAGGCACGGAAGGCTAATCCCCACACCGCAGTTTTCTGTAAATAGGCTAGGTTAGGGGTGTTCAGTAATAGTAGATTTGTGCACGAAGTTTGTGTGGTGCTAGTCTGCCCTGGGTGTATTTAATATGAAACGATCTGGTAGATATGTTAGATTGAGAGTGCAACGAGAGCACTAAGAGTTGTATCGATCTCTCTCTTCTGCTGTTTGATGGTAGAGTACCGCTCATGCCACGATGGGCTTGAAAGGAGTTAGGATATTTTTCTGGTGTAGAATAAGCGATTTCTCAGAGGGGACATGATACAAGTCCTAGCAAAATATTTCATCACTATGAGTAATTGTTATCATTGGAACTAAGTTAAGATTGTCTTTCATAGTATGTTTACTGATCATAGCAAGGTGACCGAGGGTGCTATATATTAAGAAAACTTAAGAAGGAAGAGCCTATCTTGATATAATAGAGCATGGCATTTCAGGTTAAAGCGGTGTGTACATTTGAATAGTCTGTCAGGAGGAGGTGGTTGAGTGGTGAGCTTTCCGGATTGTGCACATCAATTTTAAGTAGAATGGGTTATGCTATTCCTTTAATGGAGATGTGGTGTGGGTTGATGTTCGATTAGTAATATATTATTCGAGCGAAGCTAAATGAATTTCGTGCTGTTTTTGAGTTTAGTGTAGTATATTAATGTTAGATGTGCAATGTAGCTGAGCGCATAACTTTAGTGTCTTTGATATGCATGGTGAGTGGTTGGTGGGTATGGCATATATATATAGTGACGAATTTGAACTTATTGTGTAAATTTATAGTTATATATTTCCTAGTATTATTATTATGATGACTTTTATCCTAGATAATCGGTTTTTATATATATATAATATATTCTGTCTCAGTTTGGGTTATTTTTTATATTATTAACTATTTATATATCTGAATTGACTATATAGGCATACCGAGGTTTGACTAAGCCAAGATTGGTGGACTTGTGGTAGTACGAGTGTTTTCTGCACAATTTGACTATAGCATTATGGGTGGGCTTTGCTGGATTGCCATGAGGCATTGTTTTGGTTAGTTGGGTTGACTGGGAACAGTCCTGCGATACGGTTGGCTGCGCATGTGGCTTTCTTACTGTCCTCCTACTATTCGTTAATGACTTGATTCTAATGTCGTTATGATATGGTTCTTACCTGAGTTTTGGTCTGTTTTTGCTGTTTGTTACGTTCTTGTAGACCTAGATAACTCAGCTGAGTCTTTTATGCTAGTCGTAGTATAGTTATGCTTAAACTTAACAGTAGGCCTTAGAGAAGTTTTCTTTGTTATTAGTAGATGAAGTGTAAGAGCCAATTGAGGTAGAGATTTATTGTTGAGAAAGTGAAAAGGATAGATAGTAGGTCATTTACCTTATCCTTTCTTTACTTTTTTGGCTATTAATTTGATTGAGGCCGTGCCATTAACCCTGAAGGAAGCGTTTTTTAGATAATGGACGAAGAAGCCTTTTCTGATTGTGATTTAGTGAATTTCTAAAATACCATTATAATTCCGCAATTAATGGCAAAGTACTAAAATAATTGTATATTGTAATCCATGCTATCAAATAATAATTAACCTGTGTTGTTAGCCATATATGTCTTATATCCGTACATCTTAAATACGTGTACCAAAAGTAAATAATAATAGAGAGCAGACATACAGTGAATAGCATATAATAGTGTTTTATATCCTAAATAAATCCAAAATTAGACAGGAGAATATGATATGTGAAGTATAGGCTAGATCAGTTTTTCAATAGTTTTACTGTTTAAAGAAAGAAAAACTAGCCTCTGAAAACATTAATAGTTCCTTGATTAGGTTCATGTGGAGTTTAAGTTCATAGACTGTCTTTACTTTTCTTATATTCATATTATAATAAAATTTTTAATACAATGGAAATTACTAAAAAGTACAATTATTTTGGGTAGTTTGAGTTTTGAACATGGCATGCTAGTGTCACCCCCTTGACTATTTATTCAAATTTCTTTTGTTTTGATTTTGATTTTTGTATCACGAAAATATTTTTTCTCGCAGTTTTAGGTGATCTCATGTATGATACTAAGATTAATTCACACAGATTGGAGCATTTCTTTTAAAATATATTTTGAAGGAGTGTTGTATAAATTGTAGCCAAATAGGCCACAGAATAGGTTAGACTTTGTTTCAAGAGACATGCTGAGGCAGGGTGGCTTATGGGTTTACTGTTCTTAAATCTTGCTTGCGATCTCTTTAGGAGAGCATAAGAGTGTGGTTTTCTAGTGGAAAATATTAAGAAGGCTTATTTACAGAAAATATCTTATGCCCCAATCATGTAGCATTGATATACTAGAAATAATGTGTTAGTAAATGACATTTGAACAGTTAGTTGTTTGGTAAACTTTTGTAAACCTGGTAATTGTTTCCATTAAAGCAGGTCATCTGGTATTTATTTCTAATAAACCTCTGGCATCTCGCAATAATTAGAAGAGACCTTTTAAATATTAAATAAACCATATGCTATTACTACCTTCTTTTAGGATTCTTCCATCTATGTCATTAGGACTTGTAAACTTATTATAATTAATGTGTTTATGTAAATCATTAACTTCATCAATGCATTTATTATTATAAATTATAGAAGGGTAATTGTGGAGTAATGAGTAATTTAAAGAAAAATTATTTTCTGATTTTTTTTTTAAATATTTTTGGTAAGAAAAATAGATCTGCAAAAGTGAATATTGGTTTAATAGTAATTATCGTGAGTAGGCAAGGGGTATTGTGTCCATGTCTCCTAGTTTAGCCTATTACCAAATTGTGTATGATAGTTGATATATATTGGATGGGGTTATGAAAGGAATTTAGAGGGGGGGGTGGCTGGGTTGGTGTTAGATTGATGGAGAATAGTAGAAGATGTTGGAGTGGTGCTCCATCTCTATGGTGTATCATGCGGCAGAGTTGGGGTTGCCTGGCGAATCTGAATGAGAGTTTGACGAGGATTGGTAAGATGAGATTTTGTTGAGGTTGTATAGATTATGATGATATCTTGAAAGTAATTGTAGATCAGAGCAAGGTTATGGTACCAACCCTAGATAATCCTCAGTGTGAAGTTATGTTAAAATGGTGAGCAGCTGGAAGAAGTGTCGAGTTTAAATATTTGAGATATATGTTGGAAGAAGGAACTTGTGATGCAGAGTGTAGTAGGGAAAGTTGTAAGGGCCGGAAGGTGGCTGGTGCGTGCAATTAAAATCCTTGGTGGAATCATAAAAGGGATTACGTCTTGGAGTGAGCTAGGTCTTGCATGATGGGTATGTTATTACCTGTATTAGTGATATTAGTAGTTGAGACTAATGTTCTGGATTCTGTGAATATAGAGGTATAAGGATCGTATGTATAGCAAAGATGTTTCTCCAACTGACTATTTCTTTTAGGGAGAGTTAGTTTCAGGTGTGAGAAGCAACTTTTGTTTGATTAAATGAGGTATGAATGTATTAAAGATTCGTGTGGTGTGAAGAATAGGTGGTAAGTGAAGACGAATAGGCTAACCCATGAAAGGAGTCATTCGAGATGTTTTGGTCATCCGTGGAAAGGATGGATGATATGTCAGTTGGTTAAGCAGCGGATGTACAGTGGTGCAGTGTGCTGGGAATTGACTGGCTGGTTCGTCTAGAATAAACAGTTGGATTGTTAGTATACCCGATTACTTGGAGTGAGGTAAAATAATGT
This sequence comes from Trachelipus rathkii, assembly GCA_015478945.1. Taxonomy (NCBI): domain Eukaryota; kingdom Metazoa; phylum Arthropoda; class Malacostraca; order Isopoda; family Trachelipodidae; genus Trachelipus; species Trachelipus rathkii. The sequence goes on from JABUQX010087781.1 coordinate 8,286, forward strand.
TAGTTTTGCAGATGGTGAAAGAAAAAAACTTGGCTGAACAAGGGAGTGAAGTGGTGGGGGTTTGGGTGAGGGGGTATGGTTGTGCCCACCTTGCAGGGGCATTGGAGGATGGAGACCTCACATTGTGCATGAGATGCCATAGTTAGGTTCCGTCACGGTCCATGAGTATGCTGTTAAGGTGTATTTCCTCTGACGTGAACAGTTTCACAACACTAAAGGTAATATAAGGGGGCGTTCAGGCTGAGCTTCTCTATTCACCTGTGCATCACTATTTCGTACCCTACATTCTAGTTTCTGATGCGATGTTTACGCACCTTTCACAGCTCCTTACCGTTCCAGTCTTGGGAGACGAGAGACGATGGTGTTCTTGGGTGATGAATATATTTACCGTATCATATTAAGATTATGTAGTTATATATTATTTTAGAGTTATATATACTAATATCTTATATATATAGATATCTGATATACTTATTATTTATTGAATAGTATATATACTACGGATAGGTTTATTTACTGTCTAATGACTTTACTATGGTATACTAGACCCGGTTATATTCTTAATGCTTCTCCTTTTCCAAATGAAATGGGGTGAGTGTGCATAACATACCACTCAGATCAATAGAAAGTGTTATAGAACAAATGTAATAAGTCATACACGACACTGCCCCTCTTTAACCTTCACAACACCACACCGTGGTCGACCAGACTCCCATGCTTGTAGCGGGCATCATTATATGTTATTCATTCCCCCCATGGGCTAGGCTTCACAATCATTCCCCTCACTATATCCCCACCAATTCACTACCGTATTATGCATGTTTCTTTGCCTGGGTACTGCAAACCCTTCATATCTTAGTTATCCTCATGGACGCCGCTTGTGTCGTCAGCGGATCTTAGCTATTTTCTTCATCTTCCCATGCTGGTGGTGACCCTTTCGCAAAATGACCAAGCCGTCTTTAATACTATGTATTCACTGTGGCTTTTTTTCTCATTTGCACCCTTTTTGTGTGCACACGTACCCAAAATGCTTAAACACTTCTTATTTCTCATTTCATTCATCTGGAGTCTATCCTAATCAGCTGGTCTTTAATATTTCATCACTATCACCTGAACAGAATCTCACCTTTTTATTTCATACCACGTTAGTTCCACAACGAGATTCATGTTTTTCATCTTACTTGTATACATGATAACATACAAGTATACGAAGCATAGACCTCATGCAGAAGAAACCTACAGTGCATTGAAACTTAGTCCCTTGTGCAATGTTCACACAAGTGATCGAGACATGCCAGCACTACACTCATTCTACCATTCACAACTTCTCTACTGCACACTCTGAATCATCCATTCCTTTCATACACCAACTGAATGTACATCATACACTCTCCTTACCACCACTATTCTTACCTAATGGTACCTCTTATCTACATGTATAAATTAGAGATAAAAAGACCCGCGTAAGGAAGCCGCACATTGGCCTATCATATACTTGTTTCCTCTCAGTCTAGCCAAAGCATCCATCGACTTAACTACAACATCGCTTTCTACAGTCGTGCAAGTTCCATCAAAAGGCACACCCTAAGGCTTGTCAATAACTGTCACTACGATGTGTTAACGCGTATATTGCACTAACTCGGAACATGCTCAAAAAATCCACAAAGCACCACCAAAGGCCTTGGTCAATAATATCTTATCAATGTAATAATAGCAAAGCCTACAACTATAAGAAAAAAATATTGTACATTCTCAAAGTACACAATAATAAAAAACTAATAGCATTTAATAACTTTAGTAGTAATTACAGATGCAAGTTAACCCTCAATAACGAGCTGTACACTTATAAAATCCCGACTGGCGGAATCTTTGTGCTTGTTCAAGAAGATTATGATCTGGGAGTTCTTTATAGCCTCAAAACCATTTCCATTATACGTGTCATCCTATTTCTTTCGTTAATATGGATAGACCGGCAATAAGGTCCATCTCAACAAACCTCTTGTGAGCAAACCTTCATAATTTAGACATGTTACTGAATGAATGCTTGCTCTTTCAATCTGTGATTATGCGGTCCCTGGTCTCCCTGTCCATAGGGTATCCATCGAGGGGCTCTGTATTATCAAATAGTGTATATATGTAGGATCTGTGATTCTATATCCTTCGCTATGAAATTTAAAGATCACCTATCTAAAAGTTCATTTGCTACCTTATCTGCCCAACGCATGAACGTTTAGCATCAAGATCAGCTGTTTGAATCGTTTACTTACATACTTCACTATTCCTAACTGGTGATGATATCGGCCACTTTGGTACATCATGTATACTTATGATATAATCATTGCCGAGTAAGGTCCCTGGGCTATAGATTTTCGATTATTTGCATATTATAGTTGTAGGATATTATGGTAAGTGTGCGCTGCAGGTGCTGCGTTGTGTGGTCTACTCTTACTTCTTTTCTCAGTGCCTATTCCCTGAGTGACTTAATTTGGCCATTTGAGTGTGTACAACTGATTTTACTATTCGCACAACGCACGTCTGTTAATCCAACTGCATTGGTACTCTCTATCCCGCAGTCACCGTATACACTACAATAACTTTTTCATTCATGCCTGATGTGGTGAAGCCTTATAAAGGCTTTGCTAAAGTTCTAAATTAATATATACAACTGGATCCTTTGGTCAATGTGGGCACGTTCCACGTCTTTAGATGTAGTCCATGCCCACTCTAAACCACGGTTTGTTTACAGTCAGACCTACCCTTTGCTGAAACTCCGCCATCGCATGCTGGGTTGTAGTTGACAAGTATTCGTTCTTTCAAATATTTCTCTAGATTATTAACTTTCAGTAACTTTCTTTATCTTTTTTCCATGAACTTTATTCAGCTCATGTGGTATGTTAAGAGGCGTAACTGCCTCTAATTCCCAAATCTTCCTTACTACTTGTGTCTTATGACTTTATGTCAACCATAGTTTGTTCTAGGCCATGCCGCTGGTACCAGTGTTTGGCGTTCCCAAATGCCTTAATAGAATCGCCTAAAATCAAATTATACCGTCGGGTTGCACTTTTTTTTTCCATATGTCTCTCCCCTCGCTTTGTACTCACCTTCGTCTTTTACAGAATTATTGTCCCTCATACTATTAGCCATTCAGGACCTGCCACTTTACTTGGTCAATATTGGTCTAGTAACATTTAATATCTTTATTCCTGGCGAATTTCCAATTCTGGCAGAGTCTATTTGTTTAACTAAATATTGCATACCATAGGAGTCTTATGTCTCCAAATCTATTTACCTTAATCTTTTCTCCAGTCAAAACATTTGAAGCAAATTAAGCATTGCTTAAAATGTTTTGATGCGCAGCCTTCGCTTATGTCTGAATTTCGACGGTTACAATTTTCATCAAAGTTAAATTAGGACTGCGAGTCGATCCTATTCTTACTTTAAATTATAAAAGTCTAAAAAAGCTTCTTTTTAGGTCCTTATACTGAAAGTGCCTTGTCACTTAAGAACTTATAAGTGTCTCTGCTCTCTCTTTTGCGGTTTCGTAGTTGCACTGTTTAAGTTCTTTTATAGTTGCCTAATAAATTTTCTAGTGTTATTCCTGCCTATTCACTTAAACCGTTTTTCTTGAGTATGTTCTTATAATTGAAATCTACGGCTTTTTTTTCTTGTATATGTTCTCTCTATCCATCTTCTATTGCCATCAACCTCTGCTGCCTAGTCTTTTTCCACTACACTTCACTCGAAATAACTTCTGACACAAACTAACCATTTCATTAAAATTTGCTTAAAATGTCCCACATGATACAAAGTCCCCTTTGGTCCTTTAACGTCTTGCATTCGCCTATGTCCATGGTTAATTTTAACGATGTCTCGGAAAATTGGTAAATTGCGTCTTGTATTCAGAAATCTAAGACTCTTTTCCTTTCGATTTTAAACTTGCTAATTTTTGCAATACTCTGATTTGATATTGCCCTTTTTAAGCATGGATGATGCCCGACTATATTTTTACCACCACCCTCCTTTCCTTTATGCTGGTAACTATTTCGGATATAAGCTGACTATTCTTTATTCTATACATTCCTGCTGCGAATCGTTGTTCTCTAGCTCTTATTTTGCAATTAACTCCTCATGCTTTTCAGTTATGCAATGAATGTTAGGACTTCTCATTGTCCTGGTATAATAATCACAGTATCTTTATATTCCTAGGAGGCTTATGAGCATTGTGTGTAATAGCATCTTCGTTTTGCAAAATGCTTGTTTATTTTGTGATACTATCTTCGTTAATTTATTTGAGCTCGTTTTATACAACATTAAGCTTTTTATTTATCCTCACCACTATCTCCATTTAAGCCATTGACTGTTTATTCTCATATCCAGATCGTTATCACCATCACATTCTCTCTCAGGCTATACTATCAACGTGAGCGGATTTCGGGGCAGTTTTTTCGGGTTTGCCTTTTTGGTTTGTTTTTTGGTTGGGTTCCGGGTTTGGTTTTTTTGGTGTTTGCGTTTTTGTTCATGTTTGTTTTTCCCGTGCACCTTTTGTTCGCTGTGGGGTGTTTTACTGCTTCCTTTTTCCATTCCCGCTTTTTTTTCCTTTGGTCTGTTTCATGGGAGATTCTTTCTTTCCATTTGTTATTTTGATTTTTTTGGTTTTGGGTTTTGCTCTGCCTTGCCTTGGCATCTTCTTCGTATTTGCTGCGTGTTGTTCGGCGCGGCTTTTTTGTTTTGTAGTGTTTCGTGCCGTTTTTTGTTTTCCTCTTTGTTTTTCTTGGGTTGGGGTGGTGTTTTTTTCGTGTCCTCGGTTTTAACTCTGGTTCATTTCCCTTGGGGGTTTTTTTTTTCTTTTCTTTTCGCTTCCAAGCGTGGTTTTTTCTCTTTTTTGTCTTTGTCTTTTCCATTGCTTGTTTGGTGAAGGGCCTTCTTCGCCTTTGGCCCTTGTGTTTCTTGTGATTTGTGGTGTTGTTTGGCGTTTTTGGTGTGTCCCTGCGTCTTTTTTTCTGGTTTCTTTTGTTTTCCTTTCTTTTACTTGTACCTGTGTTGTGCTTTTTTTTTGGCGTTCTTTTTCATTTTCCTGTCTTTGCCTGTTCCGTGTTCGTGCCGCTTTTTTGCGTTTCTTTTGTTATTGTGGTCTTTGTGGTATTTTTCCGCGGTTTTTGGGTTTGCCCGTTGTGTTGGCTTGCCGCTGCCCGTTCCCCCCCGCCAACGCGCCTTTCATTTGTGGTTACGTGTGGGTTGTCTTCTGTGCGTTTTTTCCTGCCACTTTCCTCTCTGTGTTTTTTGCTCTCTCTTTTCTTGCGATCTTTCCACGCTGTTTTCCCTCTTTTCTTCTCTTCGTTTTGTTTCTTTGTTTTCGCCCAGGCACTCTGGGTTTTTCGTCTCTTTTTTTTTTTTTTGTATTTTTGGTGCTTTTTTCTTCCCTTGCTGTTTTTTCTGGGGCCTCTTTGGCATTTGTCCTTGTGGTGTTTCTTTCTTGCCTTTCCTGGCCCCGGGGATTTTTTTTTCGTTCTTGGTGTTTTGCGTGTTTTTCGTGTCTCTTTGTTTTTTTCACTTCTTCTGCTTCGCTGTGCTGGTTGTCCCCCACTCCCCTTTTCGTTTCCTTGAGTTTTTTCCCTTTTCGCGTCTGCTTTGGCTTTCCCCGTCGCTTTTTTTCGTCTTTCCCTTTGTTTTTGGGTCTTTTTTGCGTTTTTCGGGTTCGCTTTTGTCTGTGTTCTGTGCTCTTCCGAGGTTTGGTTTCTTTTCGGTGTTTCCTTGCCCGTTTTTTCTGTCTCTTTGTTTTTTTCTGTGTGGCCTTTTTCTGTTGCCCTGTTTTCCTCCCCTTTCGGCCTTCCCTGTCGTTTTTCTTTCTTTCCTTTCCCTTCCGCTTTTGCCTCCTGTCGCTTTTTTGCTCTTCCATGTGGTCTTGTGTGGTCTCCCTTTGTTTTTTTGGTTTTTCGGCCTTTTGCTGCCCCTTGTTGTCTTCCTGCCTCGCCTCTTCCGGCCGCCCCGCGCTTGTTTCGTTTTGTGGTCCCGTTGCGCTTTTTTCCATGCTTTCTCTGTTTTTCTCTGGCCGCTGCTCTTTGCTTCGTGTGTTGCCGGTTCTGCTGTTTCCATGCCCTTTTCCCTTCTGGGGGCGCGTTTTTTCTTCTCCTCTTTCCTTCCTTTCGCACCTTTCCCCGGGTTGCCTTTTTTCCCGTCGTTCGGTCTATTTCCCTTGCCTTTTTGTTCCATGTCTTGCCCTTGGGTTTTTCCTGGTTTTCGCTTTTGCCTCCTGTTGTTTCTGCTGCTTTCCCGCGCGCGCCCGGCGCCTTTTTGTTCCTTCTGTGGTGTGTTCTGCGTTTTTGCCGCCTTTCTTTGTTGTTTTGGGTCTCTTCTCTCGCGTTGCCCCTTTTTTTCCTTTTCATTCTCTTGGGCTTTTTCCCCTCTTGCCCTTTTTCTCCGTTCCTTTGTTCCTGGCGCCTTTCGGTTCGCGTTCCTTTTCCCCGGACTGCCTGTTTTGTGGGGGCTTTCCTTGCGGTTGTTTCCGGGCTTTTTGCTTTGTTCTGGTTTCGTTGCCTGCCTTTCACCGCCCGGCTTTGTTGGTCTTTTTGTTGTTCTTGCGTTTTTTTTTTCTTTTGTTTTTTTCCCTTTCTTGTGTGGCCGTGTTTTCCCTTCCGCTTTCGTTTCTTCGCTTTTTTTGTTTTCCTTCATGGTTTTTCCCGTGCTCTCCGCCGCTTTCGGCCCTTTTCCAGCTGCACTTTTTGTTGCATTTCCGTTGCTTCTTTGGTCTGCTTACGCATTAGTTTTTTCCCCACGGTTTTTTTCTTTTCGCCTTTGCCCCCCTCTACGGTGTTTCGGTTGCCCTCTTTTGCCCCGGCCGCCTTTGTTCTGTTTCGGGTGTCTTCTTGCGTTTTTCTACTGCACATTCATCTTTTGCTTTCTCTGGCGGCGCTCCGTGCGTTGTCCTTTTCTTTGGCTTGCACCCTGTTGTGCTTTTTACTGTTTCTCCTTTTCCTTGGCTTGTGGGGGCTTTTCTTCCCTTTTCCTTCCCTTTTTCAGCTTCCCTGTCGGTTTTGTTTTTCGCTCTTCCCACCTTTGTGAATTTTAGCGTTTAATTTCGTTGCGTTTTTGCGTTTGGCCTTTGGTCCTTTGTGTTTGACTGTCTTTCTCCATCCCGCCGTCTTTGGTTTTTTCGGGTGGTCTTCCGTTGCGTTTTTCCTGCTTCTCTTGTATTTTTCTGTCCGTTCTTTTTTGCTGTGCCTCGTTTTCCTCCTTTTCACCTTTCTTCACTTTTTGTTTTTTTCCTTCTTTTTCTTCCTTGCTCTCCCGTGTTGTTTTCTTTCTTGCTGTTGTTGGGTCTTTTTCTGGTTTCGGGTTTCGTCCTTGCCCCTGTGTTTTCTTTGCGATTTCCCGAGGTTTGTTCTCGTTTTTCGGTGTCTTGCCGTTTTTGTTTCTGGCTTCTTTGTTTCTCTCGCTCTTTTTTTCGTTGGATCTCTTTCTCTTTTCCTTCTCCTTCGGCTTTGTTTTTCTTTTCCTTCCTTGCACCTTTCCGTGTGTTTTTTTTCCTCCCTTTTGTCCCCTTTGCTTTTGTTTTTCCTTGCGTTTTTCCGGTTTCTTCCGCTTGTCTGCCCCCACGCTCTGTGTTTCTTGCACATGCCTTCTCCCCGCGCAGCGGTTTGTTCTCGCTTCCTCGTTGTTTCCTTGGTTTTCTTGCCCCGCCTTTCTCTGCTTTTTCTCTCGTTCTCGCTGCTCCCCTTTTTACTCTCCTTTTTCTTCTGTTTACTCGTTTTTCTTTCTTTTTTCTTCCTGTGTCTCATTCTCCGGTTTCTGTCTCATACTTTCGGTTCGGTTCTTCCTGGTTTTCGGGCTTTTTCCGGGCTTTGCCCTTGTGTTTTCTTGCGGTGCTTGTCCCGCCCGGCGGCTTTGTTCGTCTTTCCGGTTGTCCTTCTTGCGTTTTCACTCTCTTCTCTTTGTTTTTTCCCTTTCGTTGTTGTGCCCGCGCGTACTTTCACTCCTTCTTCCCTCATTACGTCCTTTTTTGTTCTTTTTTCCATTCTTCGCTGCTTCCCGTCGATTTTCGTCCTTCCCTTCCCTTTTGGTTTCCTTCACCCAACCTTGCGTTTCCCGGGTTTTTCCGGCATGGTTGCCTGTGTTTTGTGCCTTTCACCCGCGCGGCTTTGTTGCTGTTTTCGGTGTTTTCCCTTGAGTTTTCTATGTCCTTTTGTGCTTTTTCTCTTTCTTTGCTTGTGCCTTTTTATGCTCTTTTTCCTTGCTCTTGGCGGGGTTTTTTCCTTCCTTTGCCTTTGGCTCTCGTTGGGTTGGGTTTTTCTCTTTCACCCTTCTGCTTTCGGTTTTTTCACTTTGGTTTTTTGCGGCCGTTTGCTTTTGCCCTCTGTGTTTCTTGCCTGCCTTCCTACGGCTTTGTTCCCGTTTCGGGTTGTCATCTGCGTTTTTTGCTTGCCTTTCTCTTTTGTTTTTCTATACTTTTTTCGTTGTGCTTGTTCTCTTTCTGCCTTGGCTTTTTTCTCCCTTTCCCTTCACTTTGCCTTTCGTCGATTTTTCTCGCTTCCACCCTTTGCTTTTTGCTCTTCTTCTTGCGTTTTTTCCCGGTCTTTTTGCTTTGTCTCGCTGTGTTTTCTCTTCCCTGCCTTTCACGCCCGCGCCGGCCTTTGTTCTGTTTTGACGTTTTTCCTTGCCCGTTTTTCATGCCTTCTTACTTTTGTTTTCTTCTCCTCTCTTCTCTTTTTTCCCGTCACCTCTTTCCCTTCTCCCCATGTTTTTTTCACTCATTTTCCTAGCTTTTTTGTTTCGTTCGCAATTTTCTTTGCCTTTGCCCTTTAACATGCTTGCTTGTCCTTTTTTTAAAAACGAAGGTTAACCCTCATCCTCGTTTCTCCTTGTTGCCTTTCCCCGCGCCCGGCCTTTTTCACGTTTTTGGTGTCTTAATGCGATCCATTCGAATCGTAAAGGTGACGGGTTTTATATCCTTCTTGAATTGGGCAGTGCCCGGGCAGTTCGGGCTTTTTTTCATTTTTTTAATATAAAAGTGATGAAATAAGTGATAGAGATAATGCCATTTAAAAGTCGAAAAACAGTTGGAGATAGGGCAGAACCCTGATGAACACCATTAATAAACTTAAATGATGTATGGTGACCGCCTACAACTGCTGCTATAGAACGACAGGAAAAAAATCAGAGGGAAGGACAGATAACGTTAAAGGGAATCTTAGAAGTCAAAGCTTAGTGTCAAAACCTTTGAAATGTCTAGCGCTACAACAGAGGATTAACGGAGAGTAGAGGACCATGGGTCATTGGGAGAGAAAAGAAGATAACCAGTTGAACACTTCTTGGGAAAATCATACTGACGATCGGTTATAAAATTATAAAATTTAAGATGCTTCCAAATCTTCCTCTTAAAGATAAGATCGAAAACTTTAGAAAGTACTGAGGTTAAGTCAATATCACATTAAATAAAAGGCTGATAGTGGGTCTCCTTTTTGTCACAGGTTGAAATGGCGTATGCCTCCAGCAAAAAAGGAAAGGTTAATATGAGTATATAATCATAAGTTTTCTACAGAAGCATATAAGTACCCAAACACCAATTATTATATATAAGTTCAAAGTGTATGATAATCTAAAATATTTGTCTAATTTTAACATTATGAGTATTTCATGTTAAGTATCTTCGTGTCTCTTGCGAAGAGTAATAAGTTTCCATGGGCTGCTAGCAACCGGATTAAATTTTTTATTGGCGCAGGTGTTTGAAATATCTCTATCCCACAAACTTGAAATTTTAAAATACTATCTTGATGTTGTGATAAAGCGTGTCAAGCTTATTTTTATATTGGTCGTTATATGTGTAGCTCTTGATTCTTATAAGTACATTAATGAAAATTACTAAATTTGATTATTATAATATGTATTATACAAGTTATATAGTACTCTAGTTTTATCAATGATATAATTAATATTGGCTCATGTAATTTAGTAATAGTCAAGGTGTTTGAGGTTATATTCTTATTTGCTAACATAACCGTTAGAAAAATATATTAACTAATTTAATAAATGATTGAGATAATAAGAGAGAAGTTCAAGACACTTATTTATATTATGTTATATAATGATGGTTAGCAAATAAAATCTAAATTTGTTTTATATATTTATTATATTTCGACATGTAAGAAAATTAGTCATTCGGTTCAGATAATAGATACCTCTGGGCACCTACGGGGTATACTAGGGTAATTTAGGCAGGTTCGGTGTTTAAGAGGTCATAGCGGAAATCCTGACGTGTTCATGTACGCTTCTGACAACGCGAAGCCGTAGACATATAGTGTTTAGATGAAACTCGTATATCGTCAGGCAAAAAAAATGTCTGCTGAAGCGTAAATGATTAATTTATAAATAATTATAATTAAATCACGATTATACATCGGGATTTTTTATTTTAATACATATTGGCTAAAAAATTTGGCCATATTTTTATATCTGTCCTTAATATTCTTTAAGTTTAGAAATAGTCGGTTTCAGATATATAATATTTCGGGACTCTACCTAGGTTATAATTTTAGATGGACCAGATGTTTTATAGGATAATTTCTATATGTTGAACAATTATTACTCAGCCAGAACGATTTACATATTTATGATAAGTGATAAAGCGTAGTCAAAAAACTATTATTTTATATATTATTAGTTATATATATATTGATGTATAATTAGCAAGGATAGGTTTCACTAAATTGTTTTTAAATTTGTATTATATCATGTTTAGTAATATATATCGGTTTACAGATTGATGATTCCGTGTGACGGTCCTTCATTCCAGTATACATCTTTGTGATAGTGGGATCATATGAGAGTAGCGTTTTCTTGTATACACGCTTTTTGATACGCAGATCTAGTATAAGAATAATTTCGTAACAATAAGTTCTGTGAAGGTGCCTATAACCGTATCTTAAATCCGCGTCTAGTATATGTCTCCTCATTTCTTACTCTTATATTTAGTTATAATATAGTGTATATAATATATAGGAAAAGAAATTATAAATAATTTTGTTCATAAATATTATTGACAAGCTCAGATATATTCAGATTTTGTCAGATAATATTAATTATTTAATGCTAATAACTAGGTTTATTAGGCAGGTGTTTGAGGTAATCTTCTTTGAAGAACTAAACCGTGAAATATACTTTTATAATTTATTATTAGATGTATTATATAGTGATTAAAATATGAGCTGATAGTCAAGCTACCTTATATGTGTCAAGTTAAGATTTATACTTGTGGCCAGTATCATATCCTCAAAAACTACAATAAGCACAGCGCAAGGAATGCATTTGCTTGTAGATGGAAATGGCTGGTTCCAATTTATAGCAAGGAAAATCTATTGTTTTAGCACGGTAGTAAATGTTATTGTATAAGAAAAAAAAAAAAAAAAAAAAAAAAAAAAATACGAGAAGATAAACAAGATAAAAATAATATCTTTTCTTTCTGGCGACTCACATAAAATAGGTACATATTTATGAGATAGGAGCGATATATAGGGATATTACCATTTTTTCGGTAAATCAACTCCCGTGTAAATTTTGGAGAATGAAAGGATTTAACACATAATTAAATGGATAAAAGTAGAAAAAGAAATAAAATCAAAGACGAAATTTTTTTCTTTTGTAATTATAAATTATGATGTAATAGCAAGGAAAATCTAAATTTGTTTTAATATTGTATTCATGTTAGATTCGGTTTCTGCTAATATTTTGGGTTAACTCTAGGTTAGATTAGTATTAGGGCCTAAGTTAGTGATGTATGCACGGTTATCTTATTTCCAGTTTTGTCACCACAACCGTGACCAAATTTTTATACAATATAAGTAAGTATCTAGTATGCCTGTAGCGTATTGTATAGCTTATTTTTATTGAGTATTATATGACTTTGTAGTGGGAGTATTCGAACCTAAGGAAGAAATACTAAAATATTTTGTTTTCACAATATTCTTGAGAACGAATTTGTTAATCGGTTTCAGAGATAATATTTGGGCACCTAGTTAATTTAGGCAGGTGTTTTGTAGAATCTCTTTGGCACAACCGTGAAAAATTTAACATTTGAATGTAGTGATAAGCGAAGTCAAGCTTATTTATTTGTTATACCGGCTGTAGCTTGAATGTAAGCAGAGGAAGAAGTTCGGGTAACCTAAGGTATTTCTTGGGGTAACTACGGGTGTAAATGATGTATGTACTATATATTAGTATTGCGTTTCAGACTCTAACTCACTTGGGGAGGGTCTGCCTCCGAAACCGCTCCAATCTTCTTTATGTGGTCACATGTGTTGGTGTGGTATGCGGGAGGTCTTCTCTTGCAGCAACCTGACGCACACACTCTTACAATTCTCTCGCATGTAGTTGACTGAGAGGATAGCGTAGGGGAATATCAACAGGTCTATCTCTACTATTGTTGATTCTCCCGTATGCTCGAGCCCTGTCGTATACAATTATTTGGCAAGGAAATCTAAATTTTTTTTCGTATAATAATAATAACTTTGTATAAAATTATCATGTAGATATAATCGGTTTCATATTATAATTTGGGCTCCTAGGTAATTTAGGAAGTGTTGTTTGAAGTATCTCCTTTGTATAACCGTTAAAAATTCGTAAAAAATATAAAAAGTACGACTGATTATGATTAGTATTTTTATTTATTTAAGTCTGATTATGTAATATGTCTTTATTTTTTATTTTTGTATACAACATTACTATGTTAAATATATATTATTACATTAGAGAGTGGAAATCAAAAATATGTAATTTGTTTCACCATATTTTGTTCTGAGCTGTAGCTATCTAGTGCGTGTTTAGATTTGTCGAGGTATTTGCAAGATATTTTGTTATTTTTTGGTGTTCTTTTTCTTTGTATAATTTTTTTGTGCTTTTGTTGTTTTTTAACAGTGTTTACTGCAGTAAAGTATATTTCTTTCGTCAATAGGATTCGCAGACAATGATATTCCCTGTCCGCTGTGAAATACTAAGTTATAGTCTCATGAGTATATGTAGTGATGTAGGGCCAATCAAAACGTAAGTCTATGACGCTATATAAAGTATCAAGCTTATTAATATATAGTATTTATTATAATGTGTAAAAGCAAGGGAATTCACTACTAAATTTCTTTTAATTGTATATTCATTAGTTTTAAGATTATCATAATGTATATAGTAATAATAATTTGGTAAGCTCTATTAGGCATTTAGGTACAGTAGTGTATTATTATGATAGGGTTAATTCACTTCACTATTTTGTCACATACTAACCATGAAAATATTTACTCAATTATGATATGTTAAAGTGATAAAATAGGCTAGTAGTATAACTTATTTATACTTGACTATAAATATATATATTAAGTTAAATAATTATGGAAGAAATTATATCTAAATTTTGGTATAGGATATGTAGTAAATTTTTTTAAGGGACGGCTGATTTATGATTTAAATTTTTGGTATATTCTAATCGTACTCGCAGAAAATGATTATTTACATGATTTAAAATAATCTAAAATCTTTTTTATTTGTTGATCTTACATCTTGAACTATACGTTATGGGTATAGTTCAAGTCACAGTTATAAATTATAGTTGTTTGGAGGAATCTTCTTTCAACACTAATAGCGTTGATAAGAATATTGAGGAATTCGTTGATAATATACTCAAATAAATGAATAAATTGTTAAATCGGATAAGCGAGTAAAATTATATTAATATCGAGCGATAGTCAAGCTTAATTTTAATATAAGTTATATCCTTTTAAAATAGCAGGGAAATCTAAATTTCTTTTTATATGTATCTTTATTTAGGATCTCAATTAAGATAATAATTTGGAAAAGACTCATCAGGCTAAGACAGAATACAATTCTGATATGAAGATGTTTAACGCAGCCTAATGTAAATATAGAAACACGCCTATGAAACATTCCTTTGTCAACAAAGTCAAATTTTTTTTTTCGGTTAGTTAATATTTTTCTATATTTTAATTAATAAATATGGCCATTTATAATATCGCTAATTATAAATTATAATGGCAAGGAATTATATTTGATACCATTTTTTGTAAACTTATAAGTTTATAGTTTTTTAAATGTAATAGTTACGTAAAGTTTTATAGTTTTAATACACTAAGTAATTGAACCAAAAAAAAATAGTAATGAGAATAAAAAAAAAAATAAATGATGGGTCACTTTAAGAGAAAAAAAGCTTGTTGGACCTTCTCTGAAGTTATACAATTGTACAACATATTATAGTGTTTGTCTGTGTATGTGTGTTAGTCGTAGATAGAGAAAAAATAAAAGAAGAAAATATATAAATATGATTATGTGTGTGAGTATGTGTAATAGCAAGGAAATCTAACCTTTGTTCTGTATGAGATGTTGTATCGGTTTTCCAATAGTGGAGAGATACCCATGGGTTAGATACACTATAATAGTTCTGAGGCTCTGATACTAGATAACAAATAGGAGATCTATGGTTTGTTATATAGTAGAGTATACCAGTATAATCCTTTTCTGCTATAACAAAAAACTATCCAGTGAACACATGAGAGTAGTTTAGGCAACTTACATCAGAAGTACGCTAGGCTCTAAATCTAGCAGAAGATTAGTAGTTCAGAGCTTTATGTTCCTAGTAATACCTATTATGTGAGTTTTATCATGGGAACTTGTATGAGTATGACTGCACAGTAGTATATCTTATATATTTATCTTGTATTTTATATACGTAGTATAATCATGTTGTAAAGATTCATGCGTCAGGTTTTCATGTTATATATATATATGAGAGTCGACTTGCTGTAAGATTTATTTATATAAATATTTGGATAGTAGTGTGACAAGTACACTTCTCTTCTTCTCTATCCATAAGACGACCGCATTTCAGTTAATATTATTTTTATCTTAAATTTAGATTGCTCATGTGATTATAATGTGTTAGTTCTGAGAGCGTTTATGAGCTTTATAGATTTGTTTTATTTTATAAAAATGTTGTATTGATTTAGAGGCCATAAGGCAATTATTTGTATAAACTTTAGATTTTTAACCAGTATGTATCTATATACAGGTTTAGCACAATCTACAAGTTATAAAGAGTACAACTAAAATAATTATGGGTCTCCCTAAGGTTTGTATAAACTCTTTCAAGATGTCACTATGTGTACTATATTGAAATGCAGTGTAATAACATTATATCCTTCTCGCACAGAAAAACTGGAGTAGAGAAAAGATCTATGTGTAATTAAATTCTCTGACTGTAGCGTGTATACAAAAACTGCACCGCGTAGTAAGACATACCGTCACTGGTATTTATAGTCTAGGTTTATTATATGAGTAATTCAATATCATCAAGCCGAGAATAGTTTTCTTAAGCACTCCATGATCGTCATTTTTTTACAGTTGTGCTCCATATTGACCATTAGCTGAAAGATCATCGCGATTATAATTTAAAAAAATATTTGAGATCATTTAGGTTGCTCTCTGTATGTTTATTAGGCAAGATCAGTGTTGCCTGTAGAATCTTTTTTGTCACGAGATAGTAATAACTCTATTGCCAGGAGTCAATACGCGTGAAAAAGAAATATTTATTATATACATATATATAAGATTATTGTTTGTAATTTAAGTTTATATCGTGGCTTTTATCCTGCTTGGACATCATTCAATTGCATAAAAAGGCAGAAGATTTACTAATTATATAAGTGTAAAATATGGAGGAGGACATAGGGAAATCTATAGAATTTATGATGTTTAATATGTATTCAGATGATATGAAGTATAAATCTGTAGCAATTATTGTGGATATTCGCTTACCCTAAAATAGAATTCTAAGATTTTCGACTCTTCAGATAATAAGCTTTGGGTCTCCTAGTTGAGATAAGAAAAGTCTCTCAACTGCCTCTGTCGGATTGTTTTGCTGCAACAAGTATCTCCTTCCTCCGCCAAAATGCAAGAAACGTTGTGGATTGGTTCATACACATGGGCGTACGTCAGGTTGGGAGAGAGAGTGGGGTCACAAAGTTCCGTATTGTTGTGATAAAGCGCTAGTCCCATCGCGCCTTAAATGTATAAAGTGATTTACTCTTATAGAGTTCTATATAAAAGTCATGGACAGAGATTTGCTTTTTATATACGCAAATCGCTCTCACCAAGTTTGTTTTTTACGATGATGGTATTGTTGCTCAAGTTTAAAAGGATCTATCACGGTTTCAGATAATAATTTGGGCTCCCTAATAATTAAGGCAAGGTGTTTGAGGTATCTTCTTTGGCAACGATATTCTCAACGTGGAAATATAACACTCAATTGATTGATTTTGATTAAATGCGTTATAGATTCATAGTCTATAATTTATTTATTATAATTTGTTATATAATTAAACTACGTAATATCACTATGATAATCTAATTAGTTTTAAATATAATGTATTTATATTATACTATAATATGTTAAAATTAATCATATGAAGTTTAAATCAGAATATAATATAATTTATGGAGCTCATATTATATTACCTAGTGAGTATTAAGATATTAGGCATAGTAAGTGGTTTTGAGTAGTATTCTACTCCTTATTTGTCATACATACACTAATATATATATATATAATAATACTAAATTTGATGATATGATTGAAATCTTGATTATAGTTATTATTATAATTGTTATATATAGATGTAATAGCATAGAATCTATAAGAATTGCTGTTTCTTGAAAGTTTACTATAATTAATATTAATCATTATATTATCATTATGTGCTTTAAAGATATGATATATATAAATATATATATTACGGTTGTAAGAATATAAATTTATTATATATATTGGGGGGAGAAGGGAATGGATGATTCATTATAATTTAACCAGCTAGATGTTATTTTAGTATCTCTTTCTATGTAGAGGAGGATGCCTCTACTAACCCTCTCTCATTGAAAAAAGTTTTCAAAACTTGAGATTTGATTGTAGGTTGATTAATATAGCGTGAGTTCTATAGCTAATCTTTTTGAGTTTAAGATAAAGTATAACTTTGTTAGTCTTTGTGTTATTTCTTGTCTAGTATATAGCTTTGTTCTATTTTTAGAATGTGTGAATATGAAGAATCTCATAAATTTGAGTTTTTAATTATAATGTATTAATTCTAGACTATTTGTGCTCAGTCGTGAGAATTTCATATTCGTGTTCTTCTATCTTAAATGTGATTGTTAAGTGAGTTCAATTGTTACGATATTTGAAATTAATCAACCCTATCGCAACAAACGCAGCCGTCAAGTGTATATAATTAAAGAGGTTATAGTTCAATTTCATTAGATCAGTGAAGGATGATTAGGGGTAGATTTCTGTGGTACGGGGTATGCGTAGCGGTTTTTACCTAGATATTTTCCTTTATATTGTACATTAAAAATTTTGTGTAATATATACTTTTCATGAAAGAACATATTTTGTAGCACAGAAAAATTTAACAATTTAACTATAATTCGAAATGAAGTGTGGGATATAGTTCAATTAGAAAACATTTGCAATATCGGCACGTTATTTTACCTGATTTCCAACTATAAAACGTAGAAGCTGAAAAAAACAGGGTAATTTAGAAAAGTATGTGCTGTGTTGGGCTTTAAGATTCTTCTGTACTCCGTTTCCCAATAGTTCGTTTTTTTTTCGTTCACTTTCAAATAGGATATGTCAGCGTACTTTTGACCAAACACAGAATAACTTGTAGATGAATCCAACATGGTGACCTTTTTTTACCTTCAATCTGTCTCCTTACACTGTTAAACACTTTTCTACCCTTTGTTTCTTCAATTACCTTCTCACCTTTATTTCCTGATCTATCACTTCAAAATTTTCGTGGTGAAATCTGGTATGACTCATGTTTTATGTTCTTAGGTTTTCTTTGAAATAATTATTGGAGGAAGTTCTCACTAATGTTTTAAAGATATTACGATATATATTTGCCCCATCACAAAGAGTTAAATTCCATTTATTTTCCTTTTAACTAAATGACATAAATATTGGTTTAAATCTGTTTGTTATTGTGCACTTCTCTAAGTGAGGTTGCTTTCCAGAAACTCATCACATTTATTTTTCATCCCGAAATCGAAGCATAATTTATTTTCCGTTACACCAATAGAAAAAGAAATAATATTTCAAATTCCTCTTCTCCACGCTCATTCTGTCACTTTACAAAAATTTAACCACTAACTTTTCTTCTTCCTCTTTTACACCTCTTGTTTCTTTGGCAACATCATTACTGTCCTATCTTCTACTAAAGAGGATCTCTCGCTCAAATTCTTGACCACTTTATCAATGGTAATGATTTTCCGATTTACTTCCTAATATGCTAACTTCCTAAATACTTATACATAATGTATATTATATTAACTATAATTTTGATTTCTCTCTCTCTCTCTCTCTCTCTCTCTCTCTCTCTCTCTCTCTCTCTCTCTCTCTCTCTCTCTCTCTCTCTCTCTCTCTCTCTCTCTCTCTCTCTCTCTCTCTCTCTCTCTCTCACTCTCTCTCTCTCTCTGAACGTATAGTTACTAATAAGGCGTATGGTGCTGACGGTGCTATTTAATAATATTCATTCTTTTCATTTTGTTAAGAGTGTGCGTTCTGTTACAGAATATCCTTTGTAGGAATATTTGAAAATTAAAATCTTTTTGCAATCTATCTCAGACCCAGCCATTATGGATTCCTTGTAAGGGGACACTCTGACAAGTCTTTCGCAAACTCTTCCTACTTTCTGCTCTTTGTTATTTTGTAAAAATTTTGCTGTGGAAAAAGACATATCAAATATCTTAGATGTCTAACACACACATACACCATTGATTTCCAACTTTGCTTATTTTAGCGTCTGCTTTCTCTCTAAATTCCTCTCCAGTCGCTCTGTAGATGTTTCTGGCACACTACTATCGTTAAGCATTAAAATATTTAATCCAATAATAGGAGGGTTGCCTCAGGCTTTCTGTGCTGCCAAATTCTTTTACTCCATTTAAATGACCTCTTTCATCCTTGCCTATCTTCTACTATGTCATCATTACTCCTTTTATTCTGAATGTGTTCTATTCAACAGAGAAATAAATGACGTCTTTTTAGCAAATGGTCTACATATCATTCGTACCCTACGACGAGATTACGTACCCCCCTGGGTCCCTCTGAGGCTCGAGCCCCCTAAAAAAATTAAATTGATCGTAAGGCTGAAATTTGGATACAAAAAATCGATTCCCGAAGCTGGTCCGCTCTGGCCGCGAGGCCCCGCCCGCTACCCCGAAGATCGTACCTCGGGTCCGGCTCCGGTCCCTCCGGCTCCGACTCCGGTTCCGCCTCCGAACGCAAGCCAGCCTTTCGACTTCGACTCCGACTCCGCTTCAGCCAGCGCGAACGACTTTGGTTCAGCCTCTGAAGTTTTTCTTCTTCTTTTTATTTTTATGTATATATGTGTGTGTGTGTGTGTATTATTATTATTATTATTATTATTATTATTATTATTATTATTATTATTATTATTATTATTATTATTATTATTATTATTATTATTATTATTATTATTATTATTATTATAACTCGAAATGTTGCTAGATAACTTCGAATTTCATATTTGTTAAATATTCGGGTATTCCCGAATGTTTTTTGTTACTTTTTCCTTCGGAAATGACGAATAAACCCTAAAATACCTTTAAAATGGTCTTTACAGCGTATTTTTTAGTCAATTATTAAAAAAAATAGCTTATTTTCAATTTTTCTCCGATTCTTATTATTATTAGTGAATCTTATTATAAACCTCCGAAAAATGCAGGTAACATTCTAGAATGGTATAGGCTATAGCGCTCCAAAAATTTTAAAAATTCAAGGTTTAATAAAAATCGTTCTACTCTACAGATTGATGTCAAATTTGGACAGGGCATAGAGTTTGGTCATATAAATAACATATGTAAATTTCAACACTTAGTATTAAGCGGTTTTTGAATAAAAAGAACTATTCGAAAAAGAATAACTCGGTTGTATTATTATTAAAAATTACAATATTGAAAAAGTTTTAAAAATCAATATTTTCTTACAAATTTTATATCAAAAGATAAGAAAAAATTTAAACATCATGTAAATACTGTTTTTGTATTGATTTGAACGGATTTACTATTAAATTTTATTGAATTTAGATATTTAAAATCCGCGAAAAGTGCAAGTTGAATACGGAATAAAACCATTTTTTAAATTTTTGAATCCGTTAGACAGTTTAACGGCATTTTTGCACTACTAAACGGTTTTTTTTTATTTTAAGATGGTATATTAGGTTTGTTTAGACTAGAATAAGCAATATAAAGTAAAATTTAAATTTTTTTAATTTTTTTGGCCTAACTTTTTAAATTTTAATTTGACAGTTTTTTTTATTCTTATCAATGTGATAGAGTTATTAATTTCCTATAATATACACTTTAAATTTTTATTCTACCATAAATAGGACCAAAGTTGTGGAATTTTGAAGAAAGGGGTGTTTCCAAAACAATACACATTTTATATGCCAGCTTTCTCTACTTAATATGTTTTGATAGATTTATCAATTTTCTTCAAAATGGCGTTTGAATTTTTTCTCTATCTTTTGTAGAACGGAAGTAATAGCGTTTTGGATAAAACAAAATTTGAGGGGCGTTGCGCGGGCCCCGCTTGGGATATGAAGTTCAAATTTTCAGGAACATGTTTTCGTGCCAAGATGACTCTATATACCAAGTTTCATTAAAATCGGTAAAGGTTTTTTCCAAAGTTTCAAAATATGTAAATATATATATATAAATTAATATATATTTCATTTCTCTTTAAAATGGCGTTTGAATTTTTTTCCTATCTTTTGTAGAACGGAAGTTATGGCATTTTGAATAAAACAAAATTTGAGGGGTGTTGCGAGGGCCCAGCCCCGTTTGGTATATAAACGTCAAATTTTCGGAGAGATGTTTTCGTGCAAAGTTGACTCTATATACAACGTTTCATAAAAATCGGTAAAGGCTAGATTGGGCTTTGTAATTATATATATATATATATATATATATATATAACATATATAACTATATATATATATATATATATAACTGCCTATATATGCTATATATATATATATATAAATATATATAAAAATGGAATAGCGAGGGGTAGAGAGAGAGTGTTCATTAAAATGGGTAAGTAACTAATAGCACATAATATATATATATATATATATATATATATATATATATATATATATATATATATATATATATATATATATATATATATATACTATATCTATATATATATATATATATATATATATATATATATACTGCTACCATATATATATATATATAGAGAGAGAGAAGAGGTTTCATTAAAATCGGTAAATGCCAGCTTCAACCTTTTATAATATATATATATATATATATATATATATATATATATATATATATATATATATATATATATATATATATATATATATATATATATATATATATATATACTCACTATATATATATAAATAGTTTCAGATATAGAGAGAGCTCATTGGAATCCTGTAGATGACAGGTGTACGCTTTTTATAATATATATATATATATATATATATATAGAAAGAAATATATATATATATGTATATATATATATATATATATATGCTGCTATCTTCTATATATATATATATATATATATATATAGAGAGAGAGAGAGAGAGAGAGAGAGAGAGAGAGAGAGAGAGAGAGAGAGATAAAAAACTTCAAGAGAGAGAGAGAGAGAGAGAGAGAGAGAGAGAGAGAGAGAGAGAGAGAGAGAGAGAGAGAGAGAGAGAGAGAGAAAAAAAGAGAGAGAGAGAGAGAGAGAGAGAGAGAGAGAGAGAGAGAGAGAGAGAATGTTTCGAACCCCCTAAAAGGATATAAAAAGAAAAAATAATATTTTCTCCAAAAAACGGTATTTGGCAACTTTTACTCTCGAGACTACTGCAGCTTTCAAGGTCAATCAGAGCTTGCACTATTTCAGGTCTAAGATATTACTAAATTTTAAGAAGTTATTAATAAATATAAGAATAAAATAATTTTTTTTAAGTTTCCTCTATGAAATCACTTCCTGAAATCAAAAATGTTATTTATTTTCCTGTAGATGTTATAGTTTTCTAGTTACATGCCTGAACTCTTCGGGATGCTGGCCATATATATATATATATATATATATATATATATATATATATATATATATATATATATATATATATATATATATATATATATATATATATATATATATATATATATATATATATATATATATATATATATATATAGATAGAGAGAGAGAGAGAGAGAGAGAGAGAGAGAGAGAGAGAGAGAGAGAGAGAGAGAGAGAGAATGTTTCGAACCCCCTAAAAAGGATATAAAAAGAAAAAATAATATTTTCTCCAAAAAACGGTATTTGGCAACTTTTACTCTCGAGACTACTGCAGCTTTCAAGGTCAATCAGAGCTTGCACTATTTCAGGTCTAAGATGTTACTAAATTTTAAGAAGTTATTAATAAATATGAATAAAATAATTTTTTTTTAAGTTTCCTCGATGAAATCACTTCCTGAAATCAAAAATGTTATTTATTTTCCTGTAGATGTTATAGTTTTCTAGTTACATGCCTGAACTCTTCGGGATGCTGGATATATATATATATATATATATATATATATATATATATATATATATATATATATATATATATATATATATATATATATATATATATATATATATATATATATAGAGAGAGAACATAAGATGTAAAACTTCTGTGAGAGAGAGAGAGAGAGAGAGAGAGAGAGAGAGAGAGAGAGAGAGAGAGAGAGAGAGAGAGAGAGAGAGAGAGAGAGAGAGAGAGAGAGAGAGAGAGAGAGAGAGAGAGAGAGAGAGAGAGAACATAAGATGTAAAACTTCTGTGAGAGAGAGAGAGAGAGAGAGAGAGAGAGAGAGAGAGAGAGAATGTTTTTATGTAAAACATTATAAACCCATTAATACTTTATAATAAAATTCTTTTTGGATTTAGAGAATGAGGAGGAAAGTTTCTTGATATTTTGTTTCAGACCTCTTCTAAATCTCCTTCCAAACTTCTCAACCAATCTACTGAAACTTTTTTTCTAATTTGCCATACAAACCCAGATCATCTTCATATAATAAACAAGGTACCCTCCACACTCTGCCATTCTAACACCCTCTCTTGTTATCCCCACCATTAATTCTTTCATCACCCTATCCATATAAACGTTAAATAACCATGGAGACATAACATATCCCTGTACAACACAATTAATCTTAAACAATTCACCCTTTAATCCATTTGTTCTTACACGCTTCCTTATCATTTACAGACTTGATTCAATTCAAAATTGTTTGTTAATATTGAAAAGAAAGCTTCAGAAGGAGCCCAATATTCGATGAATGTTGATGATGAATCATGAAAAGCAATTAAACATCAAGTGCCTGTAGTAAAAAAAAAAAAAAAAAAAAAAAAAAAAAAAAAAAAAAAAAAGTGGTATTCTCCTTCCTTGGAATTCTTAAATGCTTACAGTGCTTTAGAATATATTTTTAAAGTTCTAACCTCACCGACATAGTTGCTTTAAAACACATTACCTGCCACGGGGTTGACACAAACTTTCACCTAGGGCCACACTTTTTTTTAAATAATATAAATCTGCAAGGTTTATGAAGTATTTGAGTATCAGTTTCAGTGCTCTGCACCTCTAACTTTTAGAGGTATTCTTCGTTTTTTTTTTATTCCGTGGGGACCATCTCGACAAATTATGGAGGACAAAAAGCCAGCCAAGGGCATGTCCACCAATTAAGGTGGACAAAAGAGCGTAGCCATGTCCACCAATTTTGGAGGGCACTGAAAAATTTATTCTACTGAGACCATTTATTCAAAAATTTATTCTCTGAGGACAGAGAAATCTATTCTGTTGAGGCCATGTCCACATATGAACAAAAGAAAATCTGGGACAGTAAGAAGTCACAAGGGTCTATCAAAGACTATCCCACTAAAATTATATTGAATATATAAACATTTTCCTATTATAAACATTTTTTTATTATATTTTGCTTATTTTTTTCTTTCCTTTTTTTCAGATAAATAGTAATAATAATTATATAAGTAATATTTGAAAGTAATAAAAGAAATTTAATATAGCTAAAAAAGGTTTAAATAGTCAAGAAATTTTAAGAGTTTTTAGATGTAGAAATTCCACCCGAAAAAAAGAAGAGATTAGAAATGAAGTCTGAAACTTGGGAGAGGGAAGTCAATTTGGCACAGAATGTCTGTTTGAAGTTGATGGAAGGCCTTCTCAACAAGGGGCAAACCCTATATGTGGACAATCTCTACACAACACACAGTCTTGCTGTTGAGTTCCTAAAGAAAAAAACTCATGTAGTTTGTTGAACTGTTTGAGCTAAAAGGAAAATCTCTCCCAAGGAAGTTATGAATGCCAAACTAAAAAAGGGTGAGATCTTTTGTAAACAAAATATAAATGTGGTAGTAATATTAAAATGGAAAGATAAACGTGATGTATACCTCACGTCCACAAAACATGAACCTTCCTTCGCAACAGTGGAAGAACAACGTCTTGAATGATCCAAATGACACAATTCTTGAAGATTCAAAAGAATAGTCATGAATAATTGATTTCCCACAATAACATGAATTTATATACTTTTTCTAAATTTTCTTTACAAAAAAAAAAAAATAAAAAAAAACTTTGGAGTTGCTTAGCATTATCCTGATAAAACGTTTTTTTTCTTCACATTTTTCCTTTTATAACTTTTATAGTATTAAACTTCAGTTCCAGTTGAAATATTATTTTTCCTTTTAGATTAAAATTAAAGAAAAAATCAGTCCCATGGAAATACAAAACGATGAAAGCCCTTTCATCTCCGAGGAATATATATAAAAAAAAAATAAATTCATAAATTTCATAAATAATTAAATATTTAACTGCTATCTATTCAAAAAACAAAAATATGTTTTACTAAAGAAAAAAAAAAAAATTCTTGAGTTTGAACGTTTATATATATATCAAACATCATATAATGTATACATCGAACATCCGCATCCGCGCATGCGAAAAAAATCATTGCAGAATCACTAATATATATATATATATATATATATATATATATATATATACTATATATATATATATATATATATATATATATATATATATATACTATATATATATATATGTATAACTACTATATGCTATGCTATAGCAACAACATATATATAAAGAAAATTACAAAAATATATTTGTTACATAATACATTAAACATGATTAATTAAATTCGTATTTTACAGAAATTTGAATGCAAATATATATATATATATATATATATATATATATATATATATATATATATATATATATATATATATATATATATATATATATATATATATATAATATTAATAAAAATATATATATATGCTATATGCTGATATATATATATATAATTGTAATATTAAACTATGCTCGCTTATATTTTTGTATGTTGGTGTGATACCCTGGGTTGCTTTAAGGTTACATATGGCGATACACTACATTAAAAACACTTTAATGATTAACCTCCTCCCACAACACTATCCCCTTTTTAGACACACTCATACTAACCGACCACAACATTAAACCCTTATTCACCGTATATAGAAAATCCACTTCCAACCCCACATACATTCATTGGTACTCCGCACATACAAAAAACACAAAACAAGCCACACTTTCCGCTTTATATATAAATCTGATCAAAAACACCTTCCAAAAACTAAAATATCCCCCCAATATAATACACAATGCCTATAAAAATGCAAAGAAAAAATACTACACAACAAATACAACCCAAAGTAAAACAAAAACATATATACCCATACCTAACATTAACACAAGCATCATAAAAAAGTTCATACCACAGCACATACAATTGATCCCTTCAAACAATATTCTAATTAAAAAAGTACTAAAACACCCCAAAATCACAGTCAAAAAATCCCTCATGCCTATACAAAATAGCTTGCAACAATTGTAACAATAATTATTACGGAGAAACAATAGACGGTTAAAATGTCTTGCTATCGCAACTTTTTTTCTAGTCTCCAGAGGAATGAAGTCTTGTAGTTACGACTTTTCTTATAATTGTTGTTGAAAGATGGCTTCTCAAACCCGCAACCTTCCAAATGCTCATTATACCTTTGTACAGACTGTCTGAGTTTATTCCTAGATGTCTTGAGAGGTCTTTGTATTTATTCTGGCAGATATCACAAAGCTTCCTGTCATCTATATCTTGAGCATTTTCACAAATTTCAGGTTAACCATCCAATGTATAGAAGGTTTGTAAAAAACTTCTAAAAGTTTGTCCAACCAAAAATCTAGTAAAGATAATGAACCATGTGAGATAGCTGAAGACGGACTACTGTTATACCAAAATTGCGTGGAAACAGAAGCACACACTTCCACTTACCCAGCATTGCCTTTTTTAGTGATGGAAACTAATTATGAAGATGGTATGGTACCAGAACATAAATTACATGAAACAGAAGACCAATTATGTCAACAACTGTCAAGACAAGTGCCAAATTTGAGAACCCCTAAATCTCCCTTATTTGAATCTAATTTGGTAAATGTGGAACCAGAAAAAAAATCACATGAAACAGAAGAGCACACATCTCAAGAGGTCTCAACAGAACTAAAAAATTTGAATTATCACGTATTCGCATCGTTCCAGTTTTTTACATTCTTAACATCATTAAATGGTGGATGGATGACCCAACATAATGCTACTCAGTACAAGCATAAGATACGACAAATATTGAAAGGGTCCAAGATTGAAAAAGCTGAAGAGTTTAATTCACAACAAGTTTTAGAAAAACTTTGCAATTGGTTTCACAGTTATATTGAAGGACACCAAGAAAATAGCGCATATTTTTATGTCAGCATCCTGGTAAAATTTCTTAAATTTCTTGGATTTCAAAACCCTGGAAATCTTCACATTTATAATTCATTAATCATAATTATTCAAAACTGGACAAGAGCTTTTAAAAAAGCAAAAATCTCTGGGAAAAAAGAAGTAAATGACATAGCTGTAGCTGAAATTCAAGCTTTTGAACTTAGTGAAATTAGTCACAAATGTAAAACTATTTTAAATTTGTTGGAAAATGACAACGTTACTGCCTTATCGTACACTGAACATTCTCAAGTTAGAAATTATCTACTTTTAACAGCTATATTAAGAAATGGATGTAGGTCATGTGTGTTAGCAAATATGACTCTCCAGGAGTTGAAGAAACCAAAGAAAGAATTAAGAAATGGGAGGAATTGAATAAACCAATGAAAGAATTAAGAAATGGAAGGAACATGAAGAGAGCATGGACCATTTCCAAATGAGCATCGTTATTGCAAGTTCGGTAGAGGGAGTGAAAGACCGCTTCTTTCCTGCGTTTCGGTGCTGAAAGCTGCTGTTTCTGCTGACACCCTTCCCGTAAAGCTGCCTCGAGTATAATCCGGACCTGCCAGAGTTACTTTAGAAGAAAAACTTTATATGTTTCTAAGCTATGCTGAAAAAATTCGATCTTGTATTGTTCCAGTTCAAAGTGTTGTTGAAAATGTTTTCGTTACCGGGAGTGGTAATTCAATAAACTCAGACAGTCTGTACAAAGGTATAATGAGCATTTGGGAGGTTGCGAGTTCTAATTCAAAAAACCATTCCACAGATGAACCTATTTTGCCATCGCTAGGTTCCATTTCTGAGGTCCCCGTGGAACCACAAGGCCTTATTTCTAATGTCCCTGTTTTACCTATTTCACCCCAAATAACAAAAAATAGTGTAAGAAGTCAGTCTTCTAAAGATTACACATTGCCTAGAGAAAAACTTTCCAAAGGAAGGTCATATTTTACATACACTGAAAGCCAACTAATCTTTAAGGTTTTTGAACATTACATAAAGTGTCACATGATCCAACAATGCAAATAATTAAGGAAAAAAATTGATATGATTCGCGATATATATATTATATATATATATATATATATATATATATATATATAATTATATGCGTATTAACAAACCTTCTATACATTGGATGGTTAACCTGAAATTTGTGAAAATATCGCAAATGTTTGTCCAATCTAGGATACGGCTGTGAATTTGCGCATTGTGGAAAAGGACATTTGCGACCTATTTTATCACTTAAAGGTTTACGTTTTCTTTTTTGTTGACAAATACGTTTCCGTTCATCAGGGAGAAGCCCATGAATTCTTAGATGTCTTCAGAGGTGTTTTGAATATATTCCTGGTAACCATATCACAAAGCTTCCTGTCATCTATATCTTGAGCCTGCAGTTTCTCATTATAACTTGAGACCAATTCTGATTGTAACTATAAATTTATATATATATATATATATATATATATATATATATATATTATAAATATGATATATAATAATATATATATATATATATATATATATATATATATATATTATATATTATACTCTATATATCATCACCATCATCGTCATCTTCCTTTTTTTTCCAAGACTGGGGTAAAGGTGCGTGACAATGCATCGGAAAAGAAAAGTAGTAAAGAATATGACAAAGTCGAAAAGAAAAACCAGCCATACCACTCCATACTATATCCTAATAGTGAGAACTGTCCACAGTCATAAAACACCCTAGACTTTCAGGGGACCGGCGGACGGACCCTCACTGTCGCATAACTCGTCAAGTGTAGGGTTCATTCATGCACAGTGGTCCCATAAACACTACCCCCGTCACAAACCCCCGCCATTCACTCCTATTTTGCCCTTTATTCTCGCCTCTGCCAAACTCACATTTCTCTCCCTCCAGACATTCCTTTACCTGACTCAATCCACTTTTTCCTTCGGTTTCCCAGCTGGTCGAATTCCCTAACATACTCACCACTAATATCATCGCTTAACCAACCGAAGGCATTCATCCTTTCGACATGAACCAAACCATCTCGACGTTTACTTTCATTTTATCTCTGATTTATCCCTTTCTTCACACACAGTAACTCTCAAGATAACGTGTTCATGTTCTATTTTATCAACTCTTTCCACTTAACTACGCCCTTAAGATTGTCCTCTGAAACACAATTGAACTTTAGATCTATAACTCTTTCCTAAGAACCATAGTCTCACTACTATACATTAAACACAGGTAACAAACTCTCATGTAAAGAACCCTAGCGCACTCAAAGACTTAGTCCCTTTACATCCACCAAGTATTTAATTGCACCAGCCACCTTCCTGCCATTCCACACTTTCCCTACTACAACTCTGCATTCATCCCGTTTCCCTTTCATCCAATATAATATCCTAAATACTTAAACTAGACACTTGTCCAGCTTCTCACCATCTAACTTAACCATACCGAGGACAGTCCTCACTCACACCATAACCTTACTCTTATCTACGTTTCTTTCAAACCCCTCCTTTTACACCTCTGTCAAATCTCTCTACCAATCTTCTGAAACTCTATTCAGATTCTCCCACACAAAACATAATCATCCGCATATAATAGGTAGGGCACCCTCCATTGCTCTGTCATTCTAACAACCGATTTCCTGCCACCTGGCCCATCGTCTAATCTTTAATAAACCATCCATATAACAACAATTGAATAACCAAGCGAACAATAGTAACACATCCCTCTCACTCGGCTGTTAATATTAAACCAATACTTTTGGACAACATTTATTATTAATACCGTATATAATTATAATTATAATAATATATATAATATATATATATATAATATATATATATTATATATATATATATATATATATATATATATATATATATATATAATATGTGTGTGTGTGTGTGTGTGGGGGGGGGAGAAAGAATTGCCTCCCACATCGTATGTCCTGCGTGTCGTAAGAGCCGACTAAGGGACGGTGGTAGTTGGGTGCTGCCCACTACCCACCACCTACTCTTGCTAGGAATGCTGATGCCATGCCTCGGAGATGGTCGTGATCGCCGTAAACTGCCTTCTAATTTTTGGCGAAATTGTATGAATTCGTATGGGTAAATGGAATGTCAGAGAAATAATATGTTGAGAAAGAAGATGGATGTATTTAGAAAGGGCAAATTTGATTTGCTCGGCTGGGACTGAAACAAAGAAAAAAAAAAAAAAAAAAATGAGTGATGTGAAAATGAGTGGTGTGTGTGCTGGTGTGGAAAGGGGAGAGAAGGAGTTGTAATTTTGATGATGGCTTGTGGTACAAGCTATTGGTATATTTTTGGTGTGTAAAGTACTGAAAATTCTAATGGTTAAATTAAGTTTAAGTTAAATTTAAAAAGTAAAAATAGAAACGAGAATAAAAGTACAAAAAGTCATGGTGATGAAGTTACAAAAAAAAAAAAAAAAAAAAAAAAAAAAAAAAAAAAAAAAAAAAAAAAAAAAAAAAAAAAAAAAAAAAAAAAAAAAAAAAAAAAAATAATAATAATGTGCTTTATCCCCTATGCAGTGGTAACACGGGGTTTGGATTTATATAACCATATACTAGTTTACATCAGTACCTGTTCCCCTTGTTCTCTCTTTCTATTACAAAGACATTTAAATGACAACAACATAGCATTCGCTCCTTTCTCCTTCATAAAACAATTAATCACACTTACACTGGAACATAGTCATTTCCACTACAAGTTACAACTCCAAATTTTATAAACAAAAACAAGGCTTAAGTATGGGATCTCCATTGTTACCTATCATTAGTCTGTGGAGCAAAGATAATTAGTCAAAAAAGTAAAAGAGGTGTTGCGAATGGTGGAGTGAAGAATAAGATGCTATTATAAAAAGGAAAAAAGAAGTTTTTGCCAATTATTTAGCTATTAATATAGTCAGGCTACATGGGACGAATACAAGAGTGAGAAATGAAGTTAAAGTAAAATCTGCAAAGAGATGGGCGGAAGAACGATGCAGAGGAAAGAGTGTTGCTAATTATCATTAGAGAGTACACTATTTTGGAAAATTAACGAGGGTCGAAAGAAGAGAGAAGAAATTTTAACGAGTAAAGACTTTGGATGGAAGTATAGTTCAAAATGAAAGGGATATTTTTTTTTTAAATGTTAAAACCTAGAAATTCCAGCTTTAGAATTTTTTTTTTTTAGTGTTTGAACAGAACTCTCCACCACTGCCACAGGAAAGTTAATATTTAACGTTGGAGAACCAACACTATGAATGATCCTTTTCAAGAATAATAATAATAATAAAAATGTTTTTCAAGAATAAAAAAAAAATCCTTTTAACGTGCTTTATTCCCTTTTCAGAGTGTAACACTACTGGAAATCGAACTTTGAGGCCAGCTATCCCAAACCAGCGCTACCAACGTGTTCGCAGTCGAGTTTTAATTCTTGCCCCCAAAAAGATAAAACTCCAACTGCTACGCGGATGATTGAACTAGCGTCCTCTCGCATGAGAGTCGGCGAGTCAACCTCCTACGCCACGAGGCGTTATATAATAATAATACTGTATAATTAAACTCAGTGGCCATACTTATTCATCCTCACACACTTCCATACACATCACTTTTGAATCATCATCATTTGCTTAAAACATTCAACTACGCTTGCTTTACCACATCATTCCAAATCTCACCATTTCCATTATCACACCCTCATACATCTCTTGCACTACTAGCCACAGCTTCCTTCAATTGTGTCCAGATTTGTTTAGTCTCATCTTGTTCACATTCAACCGATTTATTAACCAATTCTCCAACATATTTTTATTACACAGTTGTTCACAAAACTTTTCACACTTGATTCCTCCTATTTCCTTCGTTACCTCTTTACCTCTTTCGTCTCCATCCATACTCCTACTAACTTAATATTTAACCTTGACTTTTGCAAACTAAAATTTTAGCATTAATATTCTAGAACTCACACAAACATAATTCACTGCCACTCCTTTTCTCGACCTCTCATTCCTCTCCTCTTAAGCATATACACATTTCACTCCATACCTTTAATCTTCACAGCTGATATGGTACTTTCATAAATGTTGAAATTGGTGAAGCGATAGAGTTTATGGAACATTTCAAAAATATCCATAACAATGCAGGAATGAGGATAGTGAATGTGTGCAGTTTGATAGTATAAAAAGAAACACCAAAAATACACAAACCTCTATTAATTTCAGTTAACCTCCCACTGTTTGTGCGGTCATTTTCGTTTGGAAAAACATATGGTACATTGAAGAAAGGCACATTCACAGTAGAACATAGTGTAAAAAAAATATATATATTTAATTAATTTTATATAAAAATATATATATATATAATATATAATAATATATATATATAGATTATAATATATAATATATATATTATATATATATATATATATATATATATCATCTTCCTCCTATCTTCAGATTGGGGGTGGGGTGTGTAGCATACACCAGAACTAAAGTAGTTCAAGAACATGACACAAATTGAGAACTCATCACAGTCAGAAAAATCCACCCTAGTGGTTTCACGAGACTGGGATGGACTCTCACTGTGGCATCTCTTCCATGTATTGTTCATTCCCTGGTTGAGGCCCACAACCATACCCCCTCACAAAACCCCGCTATTCACTCTTATTATGCACCTTTCTTCTCGCCTCTGCCAAACCCGCATTCCTCTAATTGAAGCATTCCTTTACTGACTCAATCCACTTGTTCTTCTTTCTCCCAGTCAGTTGATTTCCAACACACTCACCACAATACATCAACTTTACCAACCGACTATCATCCATCCATGACCAAACCATCTCAATGTACTCATTTATTTTCTCATTTACTCCTTTTTTCACTCAACACAATTTAACTCAATAATGCACTCACTCCTCATTTTATCAAATCTTCTCACACCTAACAAGCTCTAAGATTGTCTACTTCCAAATCCATTCAATCACCATCTCACCTCCATTATTGATCATTTCATCAGTAATTCCATCTATGCGTATTATACATAAGGTATAAGTAACATATATGGGGTAAATATAAAATAGACTTGGGGTAAGTTATGATAATAAAATCTATCACAAATTTCCCCAAGTCACCAACAAAGTATGATACACCCAACATTTTTTTGGGGAAGCATAGATACTACACATTCTATTAACTGGTAGATTGAACCCCACCTACCACATTTTACCCCAATTTTGGTTCAGAAAAGTCATAGGAATATTTCTTAAAATATCACTTTTCTAAAACCTCAAGTTGAAGTTTTTGGGGGTAAAAAATGATGTTACAAAAATGGGTGTCATATCTAGCATAGTTTATGAAAATAGATGTTACTTACAAATGTTATGGATAAAGGGTTGGGCTATTAGAATATATCTGTTACAAAGCTTAATCTAGTTTTCTTAATATTATTATATGACAATCATTTTTGACATTAAATGCCCTTATACTTATTTAAATCATCAGAACAGAGAAATAATAATAAAAAAAGATGCAAAGCCATATAGGTAGTTATAATCACTAGAATTCAGATTTTTATCTTCTAACTTAAAAAAAAATTACTTACTTTTATTATTAATTCCATGAGTATTTTCAACATAGCCATAAATATTGACACTACTGGTCTTCTCATCAAAGATAATTGTGCAAGTGTCCATTGCATCTGAGGTGAGGTATTATAATTTAATAGTTTAACTTTAAAAAATTAATATATTGCTGAAAAAAACAATAATATATTAATATATATAATATATATATATAATATATAATATATATATATAATATATATATATATATATATATATATATATATAATATATTATATATATATAGTATATTATATATATATAATATATATTATATATATATTATATATATATTAGGATGTGCCAGAACTGAATCATTGGCCAATACCAATACTCTCATTGATGCTACTACCAATGCCAATACTGGAATTTCAGCAAATACCAATACCAATACTTCCTATTTAAAGATATTATGTATGAAAAAGACAACCTATTATTTATATTTTATAAACTTCTCTAATGGAAGTTTCAACAAGAGCATTAACATATTGTTACTTTTCCTTTTTTTTTTTTAAACAAGGAATGAACAGTATTGACACATTTTGACCAATACCTGTCCTAAATGCCAATACCCTTTGGGAGCCAATACCAATACCCGGAAAAATAAAGCTCATTCAGCCTGACCTTGGAGGGGTCAATCGGACCATCTGTTTAAATTCCTCTTTTACATATAAATTCAATTTTAAGTATTTTAATTTTTTACTTATAATAATTGTTTATCATATGTAAAATTAGTAATAAGTAACTAAAAATGTCAATAGCGATACATAAAATAATAAAATAAGGTGGTCCCATTCACCCCTCTCCGCTCAAAATTTTGACACTTTTCACTTTTTGAAATTCGTATTTTTTATATAAATTTCATTTTTTATTTTAATTTTCACTTAATATAAGTAACTATTATTATATTATAAAAAAAAAAAAGTAACTATTATATTTAAATTAATTATACGTAATAAAAATGTCAATAATAATACGTAAAATACGAAAAACAATGGTGGTCCATTCACCCCATCCATCATTTTTTACGGTGGGGTGAATCAGACAAGTTAGGCCCATGATTTTAAGCCACGCAATATTGTTTGGAACAAAAAATACTTTGCCAGTTTAAAAGCTAACATACTCGAGTGTATATACCTGAACAAATAATTAAAATCCATCCACAATTTTTCCTTTTATAACAAAAAAAAAAAAACCATTTTTTTAAAAAAAAAAATTCTATTGAAGAACATTTTGTACCTAATTTATTACATTTTAAAAATATAAAAACCTCTAGAATTAATGAAGATCTAAAACAAAACTTGGTAGTGAGGCTACTACAGCGTGGCTTTATTAAGATGAGTGAAAAAAATTTTTTATTTTTTTTTATTTTTTATTTTATTTAGAGTGGACTGAATTCACCCCTCTAAAAGAGGTGAGCCCGGTCACCCGCCTGACGCTATAATATATAATATATATATTATATATATATATATATATATATATAATATAAATATATATATATATATATTATATATATATTAATATAATAATAAATATATATATAGCGTTGGGCGGGGTGACTTGGACCACTTTAGGTAAAAGTTCGTCTCCGACTTTCCCCTAATGCACCTTTTTTCTGGAAATTTTTTTTCTAAAAATTCGAGGCCATATAGTTAGGTAATAGCACAACAAAAAAATGTAATTCTATATAATAAATAGTTATTATTAAAGTTTAAATAAAGCTCATTCGCCTAACCTTGGAAGGGTGAATCGAACAACCATTGAGGGGTGAATCAGACCATCTGTTTAAATTCCTCTTTTTACATATATAATTCAATTTTATATTTTAATTTTTACTTTATAATCAATTGTTTATTATATTAAAAATAGTAATAAGTAATAAAAAATGTCAATAACGATACAATAAAAATTTTATATAAATAAAATAAAGGTGGTCCGATTCACCCCTCTCCGCTCAAAAAATTTTGACATTTTTGAATTTGGTATTTTTTATATAAATTTCATTTTTTATTTTAATTATTTCACTTAATATAAGTAACTATTATTATATTTTTAAAAAAAAAAAAAAAAAAAAAAAAAAAAAAAAAAAAGTAATATTAATAACTAAATAAATTATACGTAATCACTTTTCACTTATAATACGTAAAATCGAAAAACAATGGTGGTCCAATTCACCCCATCATCAATTTTTACGGTGGGGTGATCAGACCAAGTTAGGCCCATGATTTAGCCACATACCGTTTGGAACAAAAATTTACTTTGGCAGTTTAAAGCTAAAATACTCGAGTGTATACAATGAACAAACCAAAGTAAAATCCTTCGAGTTTGTCATTTTTTAATCAGGTAGCAAAACTCACAATTTTTTAAATAAGTGAAATTTTAATAAAAAACATTTTGTACCCTAATTTATTACATTTTTAAAAATAATAAAAACTCTCTAGAAATTAAGTATGATCTAAACAAAACTTGTAGTAGCTACTACAGCGTGGCTAATTAAATGAGTGAAAAAAATTTTTTATTTTTTTTATTTTATTATTTTATTTAGAGTGACTGAATCACCCCTCTAAAAAAGGTGGGCCCGGTCAACCATCGGTACATCCCTAATATATAATATATATATATATATATGTATAATATATATATATATATATATATATATATATATATATAATATATATATATATATATATATATAATATATAATAATATATAATATTATATATTATATATGCGTTGGGCGGGGTGACTTGGACCACTTTAGTATAAGTTCGTCTCCCGACCTTTCCCCTAATGCACTTCTGGAAATTTTTTTTCCTAAAATTCGAGGCCATTATAGTAGGTAATAAGAACACTACACATATGTAATTCTAAATAATAACAGTGTTATGATAGTTTTTGGAAAAATCATTCAGACTGACTTGGAAGGGTAATAATCGAACAACCATGAGGGGTGAATAGAACCATCTGTTTTAATTCGCTCTTTACATATAAATTCAATTTAATATTTAATTTTTCTAATAATAATTGTTTATCATATTGAAAATTAGTAATAAGTAATAAACAAAATGTCAATACGATACATAAACTAATAAACATAAGGTGGTCCGATTTCTACCGCCTCTCGCTCAAAAATTTTGACACTTTTGGAATTCGTTATTTTTTATATAAAATTTCATTTTTTAATTTTAATTTTCACTTAATATAAGTAACTATTATTATATTTAAATTAATTATACGTAATAAAAATGGTCAATGAATAATACGTAAAATATCGAAAAACAATGGTGGGTCCGATTCACCCCATGCCATCAATTTTTTAGGTGGGGTGAACGACAAGTTAGGCCCCGTGATTTAGCCACTAAACTGTTGGAACAAAAATTTTACTTTGCCAGTTTAAACACTACATACTCGAGTGTATACACTGAACAAATAATTAAAATCCATCCACAATTTTCATTTTATACAAAGTTAAAAAAAACTCACATTTTTTAAAAGTGAAATAAATTCTTTTGAAGGGCATTTTGTACCTAATTATTATATTTTTAAAACTTAAAAAACTCTCGTAGAAATTAATGATGATCTAAATAAAATTGTAGTAGCTACTACAGCGTGGCTATTAAATGAGTGAAAAATTTTTTTATTTTTTTTTATTTTTTATATTTTATTTATAGTGGACTGAATCACCCCTCTAAAAGAGGTGGCCCGGTCACCCCAGCCTGACGCTTATAGTATTATATATATATATATATATATTATATATATATATTATATATATATATATACAGTATATAATATATATGATATATAATATATATATATTATATATATATATTATATATATTATATATATATCATAGCGTGGGCGGGGGACTGAAAACCACTTTAGAGGTATAATCGCTCCCGACTTTCCCCTAATGCACTTTCTGTAAATTTTTTTTTCTAAAATCAAGGCATATAGTAGGTAATAAGCACACAAAAAAAATGTAATTCTAATAATAATAGTTTTATTAAAGTTAAAATAAAGCTCATTCAGCCTGACCTTGGGAGGGGTGAGAATCGAACACCAATTGAGTGGGTGAATCGGACCATCTGTTTAAATTCCTTCTTTAACATATAAATTCAATTTTATATTTTAATTTTTACTTAATAATAATTGTTTATCATATTAAATTAGTAATAAGTAATAAATGTCAATAGCGATACATAAAATAATAAAAATAAGGGTGGTCCGATTTCACCCTCTCCGATCAAAAAATTTTGAACACTTTTTGGAATTCCGTATTTTTTATATAAATTTAAATTTTTTACTTTTAGTTTTCACTTATAAATTAAAAAAAATATTTTATTGAAATATAATACTGTCAAAAAATTTTCAATAATAATACCGTAAAATAACGAAAAACAATGGTGCCGATTCACTCCCATCATCAATCTTTTACGGTGGGGTGAATCAGACCAAAGTTAGGCCCCGTGATTTAGCCACTAAATACTTGTTTGGAAACAAAAAATTTACTTTGCCAGTTTAAAACTAACATACTCCGAGTGTATACACTGAACAAATAATTAAAATCCATCACAATTTTTCATTTATAACAAAGTTAAAAAAACTCATTTTTTAAAAGTGAAATTCTATTGAAGGACATTTTATACGCTAATTTATTATATTTTTTAAAAAATATATAAGAACTCTCTAGCATTACATTATCACAAAATACACTTGTAATGGGCTACTACATCCTGGATTCTTGCAATGAAAGTGAAAAATTTTTTTTTTTTTTTTTATTTTTTATTTTATTTAGAGTGGAACGAATCACCCCTCCTAAGAGGTGGGCCCGTCACCCCGCCTGCGCTATATATATATATAATATATATATATAATATATATATATATATATATATATATAATATATTATAGTATATTAATATATAATATATAATTATATTATAATATATATGCACTTGTCCTTTAAAGGAAGTTACATGGATTTAATATTTTTGGTAATTCCTTAGTTATAAATAGAAAAAAAAATTATTGGCAACTCTTGACGCACTATTGCCTTGAAATAAAAAAAAATTGATTACATTATTCATTCGAAATATACCAGTTAACTTCCTTTTAAAGGACAAGTTTCCTATATAAATATATTATATATATATATTAATATAATATATATATATATATATATATATATATATATATATATATATATATATATATATATATATATATATATATATATATATATAATATATTTATTTTTTTTATTTTTTTTTTTTTTTAAAAAATATATGTTCCTGTGCTATACCTATATCCTTATATATATATCATATATATTATATATATATATATATATTATATATATATTATTATATTATATATATATTTATAATAATATCTGAGATTACAATAATTTATATATATATATATATATATATATATAATAAATATAATATATATATATATATATTATATATATATATATAATATATATAATATATAGTATATATTATATATATATATATATATATATATATATATATAATATATATATATATATATAATATATATATGAGGAGAGAGAGAGAGAGAGAGAGAAGAGAGAGAGGAGAGAGAGAGAGAGAGGAG
>JABUQX010087781.1:55000-56804 GCA_015478945.1 Trachelipus rathkii
GAGAATTGCAAGACGAGGAGAAAAAGATTGACTATCAGACTAGACTCACAGAGAAACTGGAGAGTCGATCGGAAGGAGAGACAGTGAACTGAGAGAGTTTGAGAGAGTTAAATAAAAAGGAAGCGGAGGAGGTGTTGAGAAGGGGAATGAATTGGGTTAAATAGGAGAGATATATAAGCTGGTGGAAAGAAAATGACAAAGTTACTGTAAAGAAAAATATCCAAAAGGTAAGGAGTTGGTTTAAAAGAACTGTTGAAAGTAGAAATGAATATATAAGAGCAAGAAATGAAGCAAAGCAAGCAATGGAGAGAGCAAAAGAAGAAATATAGGAAAAGCTGGAAGCTAGACTTATTGAGGATCTGAGAGATGGAAGCAGTTTTACTGTTAGGACTCGAAAAATCATATCGAAAAGGCAGGGGAGAAGCAATAAAACATCAAGGATAGAGATGGAAATATGATTGCAGAGAAGGAGAAAATAGATACAAGGTGGGCAGATTATTTTGAAGAGATTCTAATCTTTCTAGAGGGTGATGGAGAGATTGAGAGAGAAAGGCAGGAAAGGGAAAAACCGGGAAAAGACTTCGAGGAAATCACAAGGAAAGAGTTTGATAAGGCTTTTAGACAAAAAATGAAGAAGGGGTAAAGTCAACCGGACTGGATGAAATAGCTATCGAACTGGGGGAGCAGAAAGGATTGTGGTGTCGAAACAAAGGTCCTAGAGCTCTTTAACAGGCTGTATATAGCAGGAGAAATAGCAAATGAGCAGGGAAGAACCATCATAGTGCCGATTTTTATAGGGAAAGGTAAATGCTAGGAAATGTGAATTTATAGAGGAATTGCCCTTATACAAATAATTAATAAAGTTTGTATGAAGAAATAATAGAAGGAAGGACAAGAGCCCCGTGTAGGACCATATTTTGGGAGAGAAACAACATGAATATATGAAAATTCGGAGTGTTATAGATTTGATTTTTGAATAAAGAAAGGGTGTTGATTTAACAGCTTGGGGTTTAACAAGAAGTTTTCTATATAACTTTCAAAGACTTCAGAAGGCCTTGATTTAGGATCTAGAAAATGTATAATGGAAAGAAAGATATTATGATGATAGGGCGTTTAAGAAGCCGATATCCGTAAGGCGCAACGCCCTTGAGGAAGCATTCAGGCGTCTGAAAAGATAGTTTAAGGTGAAAAGACGTGGAGTTAAACAGGATAGTATTTTCATCCCGTTGATATTTATAAACATATATACGACCTGGATATTGCAAATTTCAAGAAAAATAGAGTGAGAGGTATAAAAATATGAATAACAGCCTATGAAGGACGACCATTGCAAGAGTGGAGTAGAAATAGAGAGGAAATTGAGGAGGACATAAGATGATGGACAAAATGTCTGAGGCAAGAGTAGTGTGAGAGAGAATCGTGTTGTATGTGAAGTGACACATGTAAAACTCAGCAAAGACGAGCATGATAGAATTCAATATTGGTTATTGGAGACAAAATGGGAAAAACACAGATTATATTTAAATATGCAAGTAGTGTAGTTACAAAAGAGGGTGGTAACTAAGAGATAAAAAAAAAAGATATATATAATATATATATATATAATATATTAGGGTGTACCGGAACTGACAATTCTTTCAGTTCCGGCCGTGAACCGGAATTAGCCGGAAACTCACAAAAAAAATTCGCTGCCGGAATTCCGGCCGGAACCGGAAATTTCTCCAATGAACTTTCCTTTAACTATAAAGAAAATGTAAAAATATTATATTATAATTAACTTTCACATAAAATCGCTATATTTAGC
>JABUQX010087782.1:0-10000 GCA_015478945.1 Trachelipus rathkii
ACCAAGAGATGAATAGCCCTAATACGTGTCTACCCTAGTTATAAGGTATGAGGATTCGATTGGTGTAGTATTAAACCTGCTAGAATCCTTCCTACTATGAGTTAGTCTTTTTCTAACACTTATAACACACTATGACACTTATAAGCCCTTACACTCTCCATAGGACACTTAACATTAAACATATACACTTACACTCAACCTCACACGCAGATGCAGCTTACACTTACACCTACTGCACCACTCTGATATTTGAGTGCCCTCAACATTAATGCCTCAGCATTGATGTCTCAGCCATAAATGCCTCAGCATTGATGCCCAAACTTTGATGCTCGATCATAAATGCCTCAGCATTGATGCCTCACTTTGAGTGTTCATCCTTTGATGACGTCATCTTGGTGCCGTCATCTTTGAAGAGCAATCTATAATTGATGATCATCTTCCTGATGAAATTCATCTTTGATGGCTCATCTATACCCCCCATCGTAGAACAGAGTTAATATTAATGTCTAAGCCTTGTTATAAGCGAATCACCTGGACCGCAGCATGATCTCTCGCGTGAAGTCCCACAACCCGCACCGCAGTGCGACCCGCCGCGTTTACCGCGCGCCGCGTGCGCCCGCAGGCCAATTTTTCCGCGTACCCCCCGCCGCGTGCGCTCCGCAGGCCGCATATTTCCGCGTACTTCCGCCCGCCCGCGGTGCGTCCCGCAGGCGCAATATTCCGTCCGATATGAAAATATATATATATAATATATATATATATAATATAATATATAATATATATATATATATATATATATATATATAATATATATATATATATAAATATATGTATATATATTTTATATATATTTAAATAATATAATTATTTTATTAAAATAAAAATAACTATGAGTCATCCTTTATTTTTTTAATTTTCATACTTACCATTGCAAAGAATTCTTTCAATATACTATGAGTCATTCATGTTTATTTCATACTTAAACAATTTTTTTATATTAATAACATTTTCGCGAACCTAAAACTGTAACTCATTACAGACCTATTATTTAATACATATATTTATTAACATTATTTTTTACAGATATCTTTTTTACTTAATACTTTTTTAATTTATAATTTTTAAAAATTGTATGTAAGAAGAAAAATTCAGAGTGTCTGATATATAAACATTTTATTTTACTACAATTGTACGAAATTTTACTAAAAACATTAACATTACATACCTTAAAGCAGTAAATCAGTAAATCAATAGAGGTGTGACCTAACACCAAGGGGGTATTAGTATGCTTTTTGTTTTACCTGCTTTAACTGCTTACTATGTTTTACTGTTTCAACTCATATGTTTTACTGCTTTAACTCATGTTTTAACTGCTTTAAACTCATATGTTTACTGCTTATACTCATATATTTTTTAAACATTAACATACCTTAAAGCAAGTAAATCAGTAAATCAAATAACCATCCAACCACCCTAACAAAGGGATTAGTAATCTTTTGTTTTACTGCTTTACTGCTTTAACTCATGTTTTAACTGCTTTAACTCATATGTTTCATCCTGCTTTAACTCATATATTTTATTAACA
Source organism: Trachelipus rathkii (assembly GCA_015478945.1). NCBI lineage: Eukaryota > Metazoa > Arthropoda > Malacostraca > Isopoda > Trachelipodidae > Trachelipus > Trachelipus rathkii. The sequence goes on from JABUQX010087782.1 coordinate 1,586, forward strand.
TTACATACCTTAAGCAGTAAATCAAGTAAATCAATAGAGGTGTGACTAACACCAAGGGGGAGTTGTATGCTTTTGTTTTACTGCTTTTACTGCTTTAACTTTCTGCCTTAACTGTCTTTAACTTTCTGCTTGACCTGCTTTAACTCTCTGCCTTTACTGTTTTTAACTTTCCTGCTTTACTGTTTAACTCATTATATTTTATTAACATTATGTTTTTAATTTTGTTTTTAATACTTTTTATTTATTTTATTTAATTTTTTATTATTTTAAATTTTTATATTATTTTTATTATTTTTATTATTTTTATATTTTATTTTTATTATTATACTTAGTGTTTTTTACTTCATGCCTCATTGTTATTATTATTAGAACACACATTCACTTATAGACACTTATACAACCATTCACTATGACACTTATACACACATTCACTATGTCACTTACATTTACCCATAGACCCTTACATTTACACTTATACATACGCGGTCACACACACACACACACACAACACTCACACACACACACACACACACCACACACGCACTTTACACTTCTACACACATTCACTATGACTTAATACACACATACTATGATACTGTACATTTACGCCATAGAATACTACCTTTACACTTCTCGACACACACACAAAACTTTACTTACATCACGCAGATTTACTTACACTCACTCAGATTTACTTACACTCAGCACACAGATTTACTTACACACAAACAGATTTACTGACACTCACACACAGATTACTTACACACACAGATTTATTACTGTATCACATATTAACGTATAATTTTATTAAAACTTTTATGTTTTAATTAAACACGTACATTTATAATACTCATTCAAAAATATAACTAAAATTAATTCAAAGTTTCTTAAAACTTCTTTAATAAATCAATCATTATCTTGAACAAAGAATTTATTATTAATGTTTAATACCTTTTGTTTATAATTTTATAACTATCAAAGCTTTAAAATAACTTTTACTAAAATTTATGAGAATTTAATTAAAACATATATTCTTCATTACCTTAAACGCAATAATCGTAAGGTCAGCCCCTATCTACCCTCTATACACAAGCTATGCAGCCGTTACTTTTCTATTTGACTTAACTGCATTTACATCATCTTTAGCCATGTAATTAGTATAAAAATAACAAAATAAATTCTTCTCTGCTAACATAACATTTATTTTATTAAAATCTTTTTCACATTTTTATTAAAAATAACAATTATTCACTTTATTTTAATATCATTTAGCGGTCGATGTTAGACTTAAAAATTATTTAAAGTTTTTTAAATATATTTCGGATTCTTTATTATTAATAATCTATGTACAATTGCATCCATCACTGAGAAATACACTAACACCCCGCACTCATTACAGATTATCGAAACTTGATCCTCTCTTCTTCGTAAATGTTTGAAATGAACTACTTCAGGCCAAATAGGATATATCCTTTTGTATCCCGGGGCGATTTAGACCTAATTCCAGGGTCATAATATATTTCAAACTGACCTTTTCTGTAAATGTGGTGCAATAACTACGTTATGGCCTAAATTTTACTGTCTTAAATTTTAAGGATAAGCTTTTGATCCAGGCTGATTTAGCCCTAATACCAGTCAAAAAGGTAATTCCAGTATAGACAGGAATCGAGAATCATTTATTATTTATTTATAAATATATTTCAAACTGCAACATGCTGGATCGGTAAGAGCCTTTAAGCAGGTAAGAAGGAAATTTTTACCTTTCTTGTGAGTGGCCGGAGTAATCCTTATCTCTATATGACCTCGTATGTGATTGTCGAGAATTATTTTATCGCTTTTTTGGTTATTACGTAATTAAAAAACTATGTTTTTCATATCCTGAAGCCTATCTCTCTGATTGATGAAAATTATTATTGGAGATGCGTGTATTAATCCAAACTCATTTTAAAATCATACCCTCGTTTGGCTCTTAATGCGGTTGACAAGTTTCCTTTGTTTGTTAATAACACCCGTGCCTATTTTCACTAAGTGTATATCATCTGATTCACCTTAACATCGTCATACCTCAATAGCAAGACTTATCCAGTGTGAAATCAAGATCCCAGGAAGTAGGTTTCATTCTTATATAAAAGAAAAACCGATGGATTTGAATTTTTCAAGTGTTACCCAATCACCCTGTTATAATACCAATCGTATTTTCATGAGTCCAGAAATGAATTACTTTGTATTTGTAATTCACACTGAAGAGTGGCTACAGATATACTTTAAAATCCAATGTTCAGCTTTATTAAAATTGGACACCGAAACAGTTATAGCCTGTGCGAAAGAAATACCAAGCGATAAGCAACTTACTCCTAGCATTTTATAAACATCAAAACATAATCAGTTGGATGTTAGATTATGGGAGAGAAATAATGAAACATCAGTATTTGAACCTACATCATTTGGATTCTACATTTCAGGCCTAGCGCGCAGATGAAATATATGTTAGAGGTACGTAAGCGCATGTTAATACAGCTGAAGAAGACATATGTTGTTATCTAGATTACGTAACTCGTAATTCATACATGTTATATCAATATACTACGCAATTTAAGAAAACCCTGACGGTGATCCTACCGGTTATCATTCGACCGCCTTCCTAAGTCTATAGACGTACAGAAATTCATTTATCTCTTAGAAAACAATGCAAGAATGTAATTTCATTGCAGGTGACCCAGAATGTAAATATACTATGATATCTGAGCGGGAACATTTACGTATGGTGTTAACTATAGTCATATTACTGAGACACGAAACTATATCATCGATAATGATATAAATGATTGCATATTTGCAAAGATTTAGAGAATTTTAATATAAAATAATCATAAACATTATGTGTACAAATGTTGTGAAGTGTTATATATAGATTAATTAATTATTCTTATTATATTTAATGTGAACCTATACTATAAAATCATTTAAATATATTTAACAATATCTAAGTATAGTAAAGTTAAAACTGCTATATTATATCAATATATATATATATAATATATATATATATATATATAATATATATATATATATATATATTATATATATAAATATTATATTATATATATATATATATATATATAATATAAGGCTGAAATTAAATATACAAGAGTTGTTAAATATATTTCATGATTTATATATTAAGGTTCACATTATAAGTATAATACAGGAATATTAATTATATATAAATACTTCCAATAACATTTTTTACACATAATGTTTATGTTATTGCTATATTAAAATCTCTAATCTTTGCAAATATGCCAACATTTATATCATTATCGATGATATAGTTTCGTGTCTCAGTAATACCTATTCAGTAACAACAACTAAAAAGTTTCCCGCTCAGAGTATTCATGAGAATTTACATTCTGGGTACCCTGCATAAATACCATTCTTGCCATTGGTTTTTCTAAGTAGAATAAATGAATTTCTGTAACGTCTATAATACTTAGGAAGCGGTCGATGATAACCGTAGGAATCACGATCAGGGTTTTCTAAAATGCGTAGTAGTCTTGGTATAAGTTTACAATGGTAATGATATTACGGTTACGTAAGTCAGATAACACATATTCTTCTCAAGCTGTATTAACATGCGCTTTACGTACCTCTAACATATATCATCTGTTCGCTAGCCTGAAATGTAGAATCTCAAAATTGATGTAGGTTTCAGAGATACTGATGTTTCCATTATTCTCTCCCATCATCTAACTTCCAAACTGATTAGTTTTGAGTGTTATAAAAATTGCTAGAGTTTAGTTGCTTTCGCTGGTTTTCTTCGCACAAGGCTAATAACTGTTCCGGTTTCCCATGTTAAAGCTGGGAAACTTTGGTTTAAAGTAATGCTGTAAGCCACTCTCCAGGTGTGATTACATTATACATAGTATTCAATCTGACTGCATGAAAAATACCTGGGTATTATAACAGGGTGATTGGGTAGCACACTTGAAAAATCAATCATTCGGGTTTTCCTTTTATATAAGAATGAAAACCCTAACTTCCCGGGATCTTTGATTTCCCACTGGATAATGTCTTGTATTGAGGTATACATGTTAAGGTGAATCATGATATACACTTAGTGAAAATAGAACACTTTTATTACAAATCAGAGAAGTTTACACCGCTTAAGAGCCAAAACGAGTATGATTTTAAAATGAGTTTGGATCTAAAACACGCATCCTCCAATATAATTTTCATCCAATCACAGATAAAGTTCAGGATATGAAAAAACATGTTTTTACATACGTAAAACCAAAAAAGCGATAAAATAATTCTCGACCAATCACATACGAGGTCATATAGAGATATGGATTACTCCGTCCACTCACAAGAAAGGTAAACATTTCCTTCTACCTGCTAAAGGATCTTAACCGTATCGCAGCATGTTTCAGTTTGAAATATATTTATATAAATAATAATTTACATTGATTCTCGATTCTTGTCTTTACTGGAATTACCTTTTGACTGGTATTAAGGCTTAAATCAGCCTTGGGATATCAAAAAGGCGTTATCCAAAATTTAAGAATACATTATGGCCTAACGAAGTAATTGCACACAATCTCACTCATCCAGCATGTGTCAGTTTGAAATATATTTTTGACCCTGGAATGTAGTCTAATCGCCCGGGATACAAATAAGGATTATCCTAATTTTAGGCCTGAAGTAGTTATTTTCAACACATATTTTTTGATCAGAGAGAGAGGTCCATTTCGTATTGTAAGTGAGTGCGGTGTTGTTTTTCGCTGCGGGATGGATTGTCAATGTCATAGATAATAATAATATAAGAAAGAAAAATCCGAAAATTATTAAAAATATTGAAAATACTTCGAGTTAACACGGAGCGATATAATATAAATGTAAGATGAATAATTGTTATTTTAATAAGAACTTAAAAAAGATTTTAAATAAAATATAATGTTATTGTTAGCAGAGAGAACTTATTTTGTATTTATATTATCTTATGTACATGTAAAGATGATGTAAAGCAGTAAGTCAATAGAAATAACGCTGCATAGCTTGGTGTAGAGGGGTGCTAGGGGCCTACCTTACTGATTATTTGCTTTAAGGTGATGTAAAATATAGTTTTTAACCTAAAATTTTCTAAAATTTAGTTAAAAGTTATGTTTAAAATCTTGATAGTTATAAAAATTTATAAACAAAAGTCTTTAAAGTTTAATTAATATTTCTTTGTTCAAAGATAATGATTCATTTATTATAGAAGTTTTACGAAACTTTGAAATAATTTTAGTTATAATTTGAATGGTAATATAAATTGTACGTGTTTATTAACATAAAATCGTTTTTTAATAAATATACGTTATATGTGTAAAGTAAATCTGCGTGTGTAAGCTGTGTGTGTATCTGTGTGTTAAGTAAATCTGTGTGTGTGTAAGTAATCTGTGTGTGAGGTGTAAGTATAATCTGTGTAGTGGAAGTAAAGTCTGCGTGTGTTATAGTAAATCTGTGGTGTGTATTAAGTAAATGTAAGTATTCTATGGGTAAATTAAGGGTCATAGTGGAATGTGGTGTATAAGTGTCTATAGTGAATGTGTGTATAAGTGAAAGTGTGTGTGTGTGTGTGTGTGTGTGTGTATTGTGTTGTGTGTGTGTGTGCTGGTGTGTGGACCGCGTGTGTATAAGTGTAAATGTAAGTTTCTATGGGTAAATGTAAGTGACATAGTGAATGTGTGTATAAGTTGCATAGCTGAATGGTGTGTACTATAGTGTCAATAGTGTGAATGTGTGTTCAAATAATAATAAACAAATAGGCATGAAGTAAATAGCACTAAGTAAGATAATAAAAATAAAATAAATAAAAAATAATAAAATAATAAAATAATAATAAAAATAAATAATAAAAATAAATAAAATATAATAAAAAGTATTAAACAAAAAAAAAACATAATGTTAATAAATATATAGTTAAAACAGTAAAGCAGAAAGTTAAACAAGTAAACAGAAAGTTAAAGCAGTAAAGCAGAAAGTTTAAAGCAGTAAAGCAGAAAAGTAAAAGGTGTTTTACATACTACATACTATCCCCCCTTGGTGTTTAGGTCCACACCTCTTATTGATTTACTGATTTACTGCTTTAAGGTATGTATATGTTTAGTAAATTATATGAGTTAAAGCAGTAAAACATATGAGTTAAAGCAGTAAACAGTAGATTTTAAAGCAGTAAAGCAGTAAAACAAAAAGCATACTAAACCTATGTTTTGCTAGGAAGGTAATTTGATTACTGATTTACTGCTTAAGGTATGTAATGTTAATAAATATATGAGTTAAAGCAGTAAAACATATGAGTTAAAGCAGTAAAGACATGATTAATAGCAGTAAATACATATGGTTATAAGCAGTAAATTACATGAGTTAAAGCAGTAAAGCAGTTAAACAAAAGGCATACTAATACCCCCTTGGTGTTAGGTCACACCTTTATTGATTTAACTGATTTACTGCTTTAAGGTATATAATTTTAATAAATATATTAATAAAATTTCGTAAATGTTAGTAAAATAAAATGATTATATATCAAGACACTGCTGATTTTTTCTTCTTACGATACCAATTTTTAAAAAATTATAATTAAAAAAATATTAAGAAAAAGTAATTTAGTGAACGGCTATTATAAATATTATGTTAAATTAATAGGTCTGTAATGAGTTACAGTTTAGGTTCGCGAAATGTTTTTAATAAAAATTTTAAGAAAAAATAAAATTGAATGACTCATAGTATATTTGAAGAAATTCTCTGAAATGTTTAAGTATGAAATAAAAATTAATGACTAATAATATTAATAATATATAATAATAATATATATTATTATATTTATATATATATATATATATATATATATATATATATATAATATATATATATATATATATTATATCACTATAATATATATATATATATTATATATATATATATATATATATTATATATATAATATATATAATATATATATATCTATATATAATATATATATATATATATAATATATATATTTTTTCATTCGACGGGAATATTGCTGCCGGTGGCCGCACGCGGTCGGGCGGGTACGCGGCACTTTTGCGGCCCGCTGGCGCCGCGGCGGCCGCGAAGGCGCGGGAAAACTGCGCCTGCGGGACCACCGAGCCGAGCGCGAGCACGACGGGTTTCCGCACCTGCGGGTGCGGCTTGTGACTGTCACGCGGAGAGATCAGCGCGTCCAGGTGATCAGCTATGACATAGGTTATACATTAATATTAACTCTGTTCTACGATGGGGGTTAGAGATGAGCCATCAAAGATGATTTCATCAAAGATTGAATCATCAATATAGATGGTCTCAAAGCGAACGGCATCAAAGATGACGTATCAAAGATGAAACCTTCAAAGTGAGGCACTCAAATGCTGAGGCAATTTATGATCGATGCATCAAAGTTTGGGCATCAATGCTGAGGCATTATTGCTGAGGCATCAATGCCTGAGGCATTAAGTTGAGGCATCAAATATCGAGTGTGTGAGTGTAAGTATCAAAATATCGTGTGGGTGTGAGTGTAAGTGTATATGGTATAATGTAAGTGTCTATGGAGAGTAGATATATATTCAGTCGTGGTATAAGTGTTAGAAAAAGACTAACCATAGTAGGAGCATCCAGCAGGTTGTATATATACACCAATCGAACCTCTATACCTTATAACCTAGGTAGATCACCCGTATTAGGGCAATTCTAGGCTCAGGGGAGGCTAGAAAAGGATTGAAAAAAGTGGCACTCAGTTTTGGCACTATGTGGCCACTCCACTGGCAACTATGTGGCACTCATGGCATCTCATTTGGCACTGCACTTGGCACTCATTGCAACTCATTGGCTACTCACTTTGGCACTCACCTGCACTCACCTGGCACTCATACTAATACTCATAGAAGCGACTATATGAACTCTACTGAGATACTTCTTCGGTGGTTGGGAACCCTCACAGCCATAAGTTTAGCCGTGGGTCAAAATGACTCATGTATACGTGGCAGGTCCAAGCCCCCGAAATATCATGATCAAACAAGGTTACAGACATCAAAATAAGGCTAATCCCTAAAGGAAGACAAAAATTTCTCGTGGGTCAAAATCTGGACCCATCGGACGACCAAGGGTTGGTCAGTTGTAAATGTATAGTGTCATATGTGAATGTGTGTATAAGTGTCCTAGTGAATGTGTGTAAAGTGTGTGGTATAAGTTGTAATGTGTGTGTGTGTGTATAAGTGTATATGGGGTGTGTTGTGTGTGTGTGTGTGTTGTGTGTGTGTGTGTGTGTAGGTGTTCAAGTTAGGATAGATCCACTACATGCGTTCAAGTAGGAACGAAATATGTGACGGGTGGGGCACGAGTGGTCCAAAAATTACCGTG
>JABUQX010087782.1:15000-29473 GCA_015478945.1 Trachelipus rathkii
TATATATATATATATATTATATATATATATATATATATATTATAATATATAATATATATATAATATAATTATATATATATATATATATATATATATATATATATTTATCATTTATATATATATATATATATATATATATATATATATTATATATATTATATATATATATAAAATATATATAATATATATAATATAAATATTATATATATATATATAATATTATATATATATATATATAATATATAATATATATATATATATAATATAACATATATATATATTAAATATATAAATATATATAACATATATATATATATATCTATATATATAAATATCTATAGTATATATTATATATTAATATATATATATATCATATATAAAAATATATTATATAATATATAATAATATATATATAATATATATATATTAAGTATATATATATTATGATAATATATATATATATATATATATAATATATATACTATATATAATATATATATAAATATATATATATGATAAATATATAATATATAATATATATATTATATAATATATATATATATATAATATATATATATATATAATATATATATATATATAATATATATATAATATATATATATATATATTATATTAATATAATATATATATATATAATGAATCTGACTTCCAGTCCAAAGAGTTTTTCAAAATTTTTGTGTGAAAAGTTTATATAAATTCACTATTTCTTGATATCATTTGCAAATGTAAAAACTTAAAATTTTAGGTTCCTTGGTCTAAATAAATTATAAATATATATATATAATATATTATAATATTATAATATATATTTATAATATATATAGTATATATATATATATATATATATATTATATATATTATATATATATATTATATATATTTATATATTATATATATTGGAAGAACTCCTACATTGAAGAATGCCATAATGGTGAGGGTCGTCCGCTGATAGCCCTAGAGTACATTTTCTGACTGACGAGTTCTCGCTTAATTAAGGGCATAAATAGGGCAGTAAGGCTGGGCTTCCACTTAAACTTGCGTCATATTCTTCTACTATTTCTCTGTTCCGGTGCATACGACACATCTTACCCCTGGTCAATGGGGAAAGAAGGTAGGTGATATATATTAATTTTTGAATTCGTTTTCTTTTCCTTTCTTTTCATTTATTTTTCAACCTTTTTGTTACTTTCAAACTATCAGAACGTGTTCCATTCTTCAATAGAAAGTTATTTTCTTTTTTACTTGTGTATCTTGGAGCTCTTCCCTCCTTCATCGAAGAAATTGCCTTTTCTCTTTCTTGGTTTTTAAGATCCTTTCATTGTTCCTCTTTATTTCTTTCTCGATCCTGGTTTTCTATTCGTTCAAATGGTTGACAAATTTGGGATCTCTTTTTAGTTTCTACTTTTCTTAAGAGTTCTTCTTTTAAAGTTTAATTCTTCTTCTCGTCTAACCTCTAAGAATTCATAATTCTTTTTCCAAGCAATTACATCTAACTTTCCTGATAAATCATCAAATCTTGGATCTCTCCTAAGTTCTTTATCATTATAGCCAAAAGGCTTTTCTTGTCAATGTAGATTCATTTTGGGGCACATTTTTCGTTGATAAAAGGTAAATTCCTAGGTCAGTTTTCTAGTGGCTCTTTTAAATTTTACTTTATTAATGGTTTTCTCTCGTGGAGAACGGTCTGGAATTTATGATCTTTTTAGAAAATGCTTTGTGCCAATTTTTTCTTGTAAAGCTATAGTTCCTTCCATTGACAATTATGTTGTTCACTTTTTTGTTTCATCTCCCTTTGGTTCAGACTTCTTCTTCTTTCTTGATCATATTCACATTATTTGAATCACTTGCAATGTCCTTTTCTTTCTTCTTGATCATTATTCATCATTATTCGAATATCACTGTTGCAATTGTCCTCCTTCAATATGATATTTTCAATGCATCTCCTACTGTATTGAATTAACCATTTTATTTTTTTTCACGAAATATATTTGTAATAAGATAATGCCAAAAAGACCGGTAAGAGTACAATATATTCTCTGACAAGGAAAGAAAGATCTCCAAGATACACAATTAAGAAAAAAAATACCTTTCATGAGATGGAACAGTTTGATAAGTGTTGTACAAGTAATAAATGGTTGAAAAATATTGAGAATAGAAAGGAAATAAAGGAAATAAATTCAAGAATTCTATTTAACCTTATTTTTATATAATCTATATTTTCTTTAATATATATTATAATATATATATATAATTATATAATATTATATATATATAATATCTATTTATATATATATATATATATATATTAATATATATTATATATATATAATATATATACTATATATATATATTATATCATATTATATATATTTGGTAAATTTACAGTAGATGTATGAATAATTACAATTCGTTAAATAATTATTTTCTGAGAAAAAATTTCTACGTTTTTCAAAAATTTTAAAGTTCAGGAAATTAAAGTTAAGGTTTTTTAAAGAAATTCATTAGTGGTAACTTTCTTCGGAATTAGGTCCAGAAGCTTGCCATAAACAATTTTCTTCTTTAAACTTAAAAAAAAACGAACATATAACCGTTTAAAAGAACACTTTTCCTGAACTTTAGAAATTTTTTGAAAATGTTAGATCAAATATATAGATATTTACCCATATAGTATATATATATAATATATTATTAGTATATATATTACTACATTATATATATATATATATATATTACTTATATAATATATATATATTATATATATATATTATTATTAGTATATATATAACCACCTTCTCTTTCCCATTGACCTACTGGTAAGATGCCGATCGGATGCAGCCGGAACAAGGAGAAGTAGTAGAGAGAATTATGACGTAAGTCTGAAAATGGAAGCCCTTAATTAAGCAAGAACTCGTCGCAATCAGAAAAATCCACCCTCTAGGGGCTTTCAGCGATCGGACCTCCTTAATGGATCTCTCGTGCAAAGTGAGGATATAAAATAATATATATATATATATTATATATATATATATATATATAATATTATATAATTATATATATATATATATAATATATATATATTATTATTATATATATAATATAATTCAAAAATGAATGTAATTAACTTCTTTAGTTTCACATATATATATATATTTTAATTATATATTTATATATATATATATATATATATACTATATATATATATATATATATATATATATATATATTATATATATATATTATATATAATATATATAATATTATATATATATATATTGTGCTTAATTTCTGATAATGTTTGTTTGAGTTAATATTTTTACAAAGTTTTATTTTAAACGCAAAATGGAGAACTCGTTAATAATAGAAACGTTCATTTCATCCAAATTGTTAAGATTATTCATTTTGATCGTTGATGTATGTTTTTATGCTCGGGTTGAACATAGTTAGAAATATAACATTGAAAGATAAACCCTGGATTAGAAGCAGAAATTTTGTATGGTAACTCCCTTAATTTATGTCCGCAATGATCACTTGTTTTTCATAAAAACGTGAGATAATTTCGGAAGTCATAATGCTTTTCCTGATTTGGATTCTTATTGATATTCAGATTTAACCAATCTTGTGTTATATACATTTTTCTTCAAGAAAGTCATTGCTTGTCTTTCGCAAAAAAATTACTCGAAGAATGTTGAAACTAGGAAATGATGATGATTATTTTTGTTGTTCATTTGATATATTTAACGAACTGGTATATTGGGCGAAACTAATTTTCGGTGTGTATGCAAAGACTTACTTAAAAGGATGGTGAAATAGTTTCAAAAACTATAAGGGAAGATATTTTAAATTTTTTAGTGTAAGTTAACAACATGCTGCTGTATTGCCATAATACTACTTGCAAAACTTGTCTGTCTGCCGGACATGAAAGAAGCCAAACTGTCAAATTGTATGTTTTTCCACCTCAAGCCTGATAGTGTTATGAATGTTCCTACTGAATTAGGATTGAAAAAATATTCGCTATCTTTTGGTTAATTGTGTTTTTTTTAAAAAATCTTTAAAATTTTAGTCTTGAATATATAATAAATTAATATCATTTTGTTTAAATTGCAAAAGAAAGGACAGGTGGTCTTCTACAAATAACTACAAAATGTGATTCAAATTCACATAGAATTTAAATTTTTTATCTAATATGGTAGGGATTATTCGAAAGTAAAGTCAAGTGGACCAATCTTAACACTAATGTGTCGGAGGGTACTTTTCCCCTGGTGTCCAATCTCCCAGTACTGTTCTGTACCAACCTGAAAAGCTGAAAGCTTTGACGAATTTAGAAGATTGCTTGAAAGAAGACGAACCGATTCTTCAAGTCTTTCTCAGATTGCAGTTAAGAAAATATTGAGAAATGGAATATGGTCAGAAGAATAGAGAATCTAACCTAAAACCTTTAAATTTAAAGTAAATCAGAAAACTTATGGTGTTGCGCAACTGATATGTATCTTTAAATGATATATATAATATATATATATATTATATATATATTAATATATATATTAATATATATATATATATATATATATATTATATATATATTATATATATATATATATATATATATATATAATATTATATTTATATATTATATATATAATATAATATATTATATATATTATATATATATATTTATTTTATTTTACTTATTTTTATTTACCTTATTTATTTTTTTATTTATATTTTTCCTTATTTTATTTATTTATTTATTTTTATTTGTTTTTATTTTTTTATTTATTTTTATTTATTTTATTTATCTTTTATTTTATTTATATTTATTTAATTTATTTTATTTTTTATTTTATTTTTTATTTATTTAACATTTATTTATTTATATTATATTTTATTGTATTTATTTTAGATATAAACCTATATCATAAATAATAATATATATATATATATATATATATATATAATATATATATATATATATATATATATATATAATATATATATTTATATATATATATATTATATAAATATATATATATAATATATATATTATATATATAATTATATTATAATGATAGAGAAAAAACAACCAAAAATGTGAAATGAGTGACTTTCAATTGAAACTTGTTTCAAAAAAAGTTAAGATCGCTCGTAGAGAACAAACTTGGAGTAATGAAAAAAAAAGAAGACAAAAAGTTGTTAAAATTGAAGTGAGCGGAAGGAAAGATTAAGCCCGTGGAAAACGTAAGTAAAGAATTAATTAGGGTTTATATTTTATTGTAAAGAAATTTTAAAGAATTGATTTTGATTACAGATAATTTATGTATTTTAGGGGAATTGGGTACGAGGCAACTAGCCGGTAACATTCAGGCTTTGTCACGGAAGGATTAGTAAGACGATTCATAGTGATTCAGAGAAGTCGACTGAGGATTGATTGGAGCGACAGAAATTAGGAAATGGTTCCTGGCCTGACAGAGTCGCACGTCGGATTGTCGTCAAATCAGTCACCAGATCGACTGGGAGTCACGATTGGAGCAGAATACGGTCTGCCATAAATAAAACAAAAAGTTTCGATTGTTATAAATACTATTTAAGGGAATTATTTGTATGTTATTTTATTGTTGTATTAATATGTGAAAAACGACTGCTCATTGAAAGTATACGTATTATCGAAGGATTGGAAAGGTTGCTTAGTAAGCGAAATTTTATTACCAAGTAGGTTATCAAAGATTATTGAAGTTATTTAAATTATTGATTTTTTAGAAATTTATGTATGAAATTAGAATGGTGCTTTGTTAACTATAGATTGGTTACGTGCCGGTGTCCATATTTCTTTGTATTATTTAAATGTGTTTAGTAAAATCAGGTTTATAACTATATTTTTAAGAAAACTAATACGTGTTTAACAATCTTCTTTCTGTTTTGCAAACATTAATATTAAAAGGTTTTAAAGAAAATAATATTGGAAGTTTATATATATATATATATATATATATATATATATATATATATATATATATATATATATATATATATATATATTTATATAAATATATAAAAAACACATAATATATATATATATATATATATATATATATATATATATATATATATATATATATATATATATATATATATATATATATATATATATATATATATATATATATTTATATTGTGGTATATATAAATATATTTATATATATATATATATATATATATATATATATATATATATATATATATATATATATATATTGTCATGGCTGGGATATTGATAAACCAACTAAGAAAAGATGACGAGGACCAGGATATTTGTAAAGGTTTGTTTTTGAGACTGGATTGCTAAGGTATAAGAAGTAAAGGAAAAAGCTCCAGATTGGGGACTGATGTGGGGGCAATGTTAAGCTTGAGTATGGAAAGATTTTAAGTGCAATTTAAGACTGTTTTGGATCACCCTGTCGGTCAGCCCGAGTTTAATGATAACTGCTAAATGTTTGGAGCATGGATGTGACAGGATTAACAAGGGAGTAATATTTGATTCTTCACAATAAGGTTTAAAATGCAAAACTGGCAGACATGATAAACTTGTTAAAGAAAAGCTCTTCCTGGTTTAAAATTATTGTAACTCGTAAGGTGCGAGTTATTCTGGTTTGTTATTATGGTTACGGCATTTTAATCAGGCAAGTTACGTGATGAGTTGGGATATTTGCAGGATGCATATTTTCAAGGTTTATATTTGCAGGATGCATATCTTCAAGGTTTATATTTGCAGGATGCATTTTCAAGGTTTACATTTGCAAGATGCATATTGTCCAGGTTCATATTTGCAGGATACATATTTTCAAGGTTTATATTTGCGAGGTGCACATTTTCAGGGTTTATATTTGCAAGATGCATATTGTCAAGGTTTATATTTGCGAGATGCATATTTTCAGGGTTTATATTTGCAAGATGCATATTGTCACGGTTTATATTTGCAAGATGTATATTTACAGAGTCTATTTATATTGGTAAAATGTATTTTCAGGGTTTAGGTGTTATTTGTATTTTCAAGATTAAAGTTGGAGAACGTTATCGTACTCATTACGCGCGAATTAATGATAACCCGGTCTACTTGTTTGCAAGATTTGAAATATGTATTTTTGTCCCGATTCACATGTGATCTTGTTTTATGGAATTTAATTACTGATAAAGAGATTGTTCGTTGTATGTTCAAATTATAATATAAAGTCCTGTACTAATGGTATTTACGGTCAAGAAGAGATAGAGGTATTGTGCATGAATGGAAATAAATTACGAAAATCAATTATTTATTTTATACCTCCGCGTAGACAGCAGATAATAAGAAGGGTTGCTCCCACTGTTAATATATATATATATATATATATATATATATATATATATAATATATATATAATATATATATATATATATATATAAATACCTTATATATATATATATATACAACTATATTTTCTTAAAATATATATATTTACTTAAATATATCTCTTATGAAATAATAATATATCATATATATGCTTACTAACATATATATATATATAACAACTAATAAATAGCTTAGCGCCTTTTGGCAACATAACATATAACTTTTGATGAGTACTCAAAGGCCAGCCACCATAAAAGGATATTGTTAGATTTGAGAAATTACTTCATCAGAAATCAAGCAATTCATGTTTTGATTTGTTTGCCTCAGGATGTGATAGCTAAGAGTTCACTTACAACTTTTAAAACAGGTTGGATAGGTAGGTTTAAAAATGATATGAACATTATATACTTAATATGTATTATTCGTTTATTTTAAATGTTTCAATGGGACATTGTTTTGAAGGGCGGTTGTATCGTAAATTAAAAATAAAAAAATAAATATTTACATACGAAAAAATTAGTTCTCAAATATTTTACGAAAGGCCAAGACTTAATCTCTGATTATTTCAAGAAATATCCTATTGAGTTGAGAGGCAATGGTATTCTTATTGCAGTAGGGGTACGTGAGCTTATTCACATACTGACTTCAAAAGATCTTATTTAGTGATGATGACAGGTTCATGCAAATTCTAAGTCCAGAAAATTTAAATCCTATTAATTTTTTACCTACTGTTTTACCAATAATCGGAAACGTTTACAGATCAGTCGTAGCTTATTAAGTTCAATGTCGGTTAAACCTGGCAATTCCTCTTACAAATTACTAGCCATTTTATAATTGGAGCAGATTCACAGATAAATTAACTGAAGTCGGAGTCAGAGTTTCAGTGTTTCAGTTACAAGCAGATAAGACTAATATTTTGTAAGCGGGGAAGGTGAGTTTGAAAATTTTTAAGAAAATGTTTTATTGA
The DNA here is from genome assembly GCA_015478945.1 of Trachelipus rathkii. Classification (NCBI taxonomy): domain Eukaryota; kingdom Metazoa; phylum Arthropoda; class Malacostraca; order Isopoda; family Trachelipodidae; genus Trachelipus; species Trachelipus rathkii. The sequence continues at coordinate 23,370 of JABUQX010087782.1, forward strand.
TTTTGAAAGACTCCATCACTAAGTGGGAAGAAGAAGTTACGAAATTGTGAGTGAATTAAATAAGGAAACGAAAAGAATTCAAGTAAACCCGCAAGGAAGCGGTAAGTTTTAAAAAAAACAAACTATTTTTTTAGTAAAGATTTTCTTTGTGAAGGATCGATTTTATTATTCGAATATTTTTGAAATTTTAGGGATCAGTCCGGAGGACTGCGCTGTGGGACTTCAGGGCTTACTTAAAATTTCCTGAACATTGGTCATCTGGGGATCTTCGGATCGCTACCTGGCGGGAATCAGAAGATGGAGGAATGCTTCATCCTCTCCGACGGAAGTTCGGTGTAAACGTCACGGGCTGCGCGGATGTATCAGGTGTTCCGGGGGACGGAAATATAGCTTATTGCATCTTTGGAAGGATTAAATCGGTTGAGTTTTGGGTAAAGAAAATTGTAAGTGACCTGCCATTTTGTTAAGTAACTTTTTCTGAACTCGGAGCTAATAAATTGCTTGACTAATTATTAATTTAGATTCAAATTTTGACGATTGTTGAAAGAGTCCATGTTAAAGGATTGTTTAGTGATTGGTATTATTAAGAATTACTATTAATAAAGGTTTGTTATTATTAAGAATTACTATTAATAAAGGTTTATTTACGAGACTGTTTGCGATAGTTATTGAGGAAATTTATTTGTATTTTGGTTATTTTTTAATATTTATTTATTTAAAAGAATATGATTTTAATATAGATTTTTATTACGAGATTGATTATGTAAGATAAGTAATGAGTTGGTTTATGAGAATTGTAATTAGTGTGTAAATATATTAAGAAAAATCAATTGTTATTTGTGTTTACATCCATTTAACCCTCTCCCTTTCGCATTTGATATAAAAGGTTTAATCAAAAAGTATTAATTCTTTTTCAGTTGTGGCAATGTAGGTTTGGGGTATCGTACCTTTGACATTGGAAAGACGAATCCGGTAAACAGATGGGGGAAAATCAAGAAGTGCGTAGTTTGCAGGGCGAAAACACATTTCGGCGAAAATTGCCCACTAAAAGGACAATGGGCAAGAGAAACAGGTTGGATGTAGCACGAGTAAAGATAAAAAAAAGGTTTAAAGTTGGAAAAAGAAAGGTTGGAGAGAGAGATATGTTTGCAACAGGAAAAAGATGAAAAAATATATAGGAACTGATTGAAGAGGCAATACAATAGAAACAAACCACAAGTGAAGGAAAAATTAGATTAAGGTTAGTTTGTTTTATATATTGAGATATGGAAAATTGACAAGAGTTAAATTGAATATTTAGGATTTTTTTTTTTTTTTTTGGAATAAATGGGTATTGGAAATTTTTTTTCTCTTGCTATTTGTTATTGTTTTTGAGTTAGTTATTATTATTAAGAAAATTATGTTGGTTAGGGAAAGGTTATTTGCTTTTTAAGTTTGTGGAAACAAACTTGGGAAGGGAGGAATGTAAGTGGAGGAACAACCAACTAATTACGCGGAGAAAGGCGAGTTTGAAACTTAAGAAGAAAAAAGTTTTAGATTGATTTTGAAACTAATCTCTTTTTCATAAAACCTTGGATGTTGGAGTCAATTAAACCTCATAAGGAAGCAGTAAGTTTTTTTTTAAACATTAATTTTTTTAGTAAAGATTTTCTTTGTGAAGGATCGATTTTATTATTGAAATATTTTTGAAATTATAGGGATCAGTCCGGAGGACTGCGCTGTGGGACTTCAGAGCTTACGTAAAATTTCCTGAATATTGGTCATCTGGGGATCTTCGGATCGCTACCTGGCGGGAACCAGAAAACGGAGGAGTGCTCCATCCTCTCCGACGGAAGTTCGGTGTAAACGTCTCAGTCACTGGTTGGTGCGACTGCGGATGTATCAGGTGTTCCGGGGGACGGAAATATAGCGTATAGCATCTTCGGAAGGATTAAATCGATTGAGTTTTGGGTAAAGAAAATTGTAAGTGACCTGCCATTTTGTTAAGTAACTTTTTCTGAACTCTGATGATAGCTAATAAATTGCTTTACTATTAATTTAGATTCAAGGATTGCTTAGTGATTGTTATTATTGAGAATTACTATTAATAAAGATTTATTTACGAGACTGTGTGCGATAATTGAGGAAATTTATTTGTAGGGTGGTTATTTTTTAATATTTATTCATTTAAAAGTATAAGATTTTAATATCGATTTTTATTACGAGGTTGATTATGTAGGATCAGTAATGAGTTGGTTTATGAGAATTGTAATTACTGTGTAAATATATTTTAAGAAAAATCAATTGTTATTTGTGTTTACATCATTTAACCCTCTCCCTTCCGCATTCGATATATGAAACAGAATAAAATAAATTTATTCTAATATTTATTAATAACACCTTAAATATTAGTATAATCTTAGTTCTGGCAGCGTACACACCTTAACCTTCAATTTATGCAGTAGTACGAGAGTAAGTTACCAAATATTGTTTTTTAAAGCTCTGGAGAAAATGTTAAATTTTTTTTATTTCCTTTTTAGGGGGTTCGAGCCGACGGAGGAGGCCGCCCCCCCCGATCGTCTCGGGCCGGAGACCATCTATCAAACCTCTAACAGTGGCACTTTGCTTTTAGTTATCTTAGTTCAAAAGAAGATGCAATCTTATTTTGATAACTTGAGCTTTGGGTTGCCCCTCAGGCATTTAGAGCTCTTTCTTTCTTCTCCAAAAATGATCATCATACAGATCACCACAACATTTTTCTATTTAAGTTTAATTTACCTAGCTTCATTTACATTACTTACAGTTGTATTACATATGATATACTCAGGGATTTGACATATCTATATGTATATATGTATATATATATCTTTATATATATATATATATATATATACTACATACTTATATATATATATATATATATATATATATATATATATATATATATATATAACATATATATATATATACCATCTTTCTTATAACAACAACTTATATATATATATATATATCATATATATGCGGGCTGTTACATGACGACTCCGTCCGGTTTGATATTTGTTTTTTTCATATTTCAGGTATATTAATCACAACGATCAGTTTGGTGGTGACTGGAACATGATTCAAATATGGGACCTGTTTACGTTTACGGCTCCGTCAGTTTTATTTTTAACTTCATGCACAGGACAACGCAAAGGAAAGATGGCAGGAACAAAGTCTGCAAAGCCTTTAGGGAACGACAGGGTAGGACCATTTCCCCCCTCAGGGTCTCCGGAACCTCCACTCTTTGGTATTTGGGTGTCGCGAGGGTTCATAGCGCCCGGGGTGTGGAAAACGTCACAACATCCCCCGTCGGCAATTTTTAATATTTTTATTTACATTATTTTTTTTTAATTTTTATTTTTAATAAACTTTATTGCATTATTCAAATATGTAATTGGTTTCTGTAAGTGTCGTACTTAGCTCCTCCTCCTTCCATATTTTTCTTTTCTTTTTTTTTTTTGTACATTTTTGTAATAAGCTTTGCTCTGTGCTGATTCAAAATATGTGGTGTTTTCTGTAAGTATCAGTGCTTTTCAGGAATCATTTCCTTGAAATTTTTCATATAAATGTGATTTTAAAAAGTATTCAAATATTGTACATTTTGGATGTCCGTCACCACAAATTCATTATTAGTATCATACTACTTTAGCAATACATATTTAAAGAAAGTAAATCAGCCAGGCAGGAGTCGTAAGAGCATAACTAGGAGCCTATTAATATGTGTATATATATATATATATATATATATATATATGTATATATATATAAATAATAACCATATATATATATATATATATATATACAATAACTAGTAATAATATTTATATATATATATATATATATATTATATATATTTATATATATATATATATATATATATATTATATATATATAATATATATATATATTTATATATATATATATATATATATATTATATATGCCATATATATATATATAATATATGTTGTATATAATTGTATATATATATATATGTTGCTATATATATATATATGTATGCATAATATATATGTATATATATATTATTAACCAACCATATGTATATATATATCCTCTATTATAATATACTAACATATGTATATATATCAATATATATCTTGTATAATATAAAATCATAATACTTTGTATATATATATCTTATTAATATTTTATAATATATATATATTATATACCTATATATATATCATATATATATATACTTTCTTATATATATATATATCATATCTTTTATGTAATAATAAATAATATATATCATATATGTATATGTATGGTTTCAACCTCCGAAAAGGGTTCAGGCATGCTTAACTAGAAAACTACTGAAAGCAGCTACACGAAAATAAATATTTACATTATTTTGGAAGACATTTTTACCGCGGAATTAAAAAAAAATAACGCTTTAAAAATTAAAATTAATTAAGATTTTAAAAAAAAATTAGTTTTGAAATTTGAAGTTTTTCTTTTAATGATAATGAGCATAAAAGCTGCCAAATGTTTGATTTTAAACTATACCTACGGGTAAACTAAGAACGATGCATAGAGGAGTCAGGGTTTCTCGGCCTACCCGCGGGAACTGACAGGGTGGACTAGTCCCCCTCATCCCTCCGTCAGCTAGAGGCTTGCAAGGATATATAAAAGAAAATAATATTTTCTCAAAGCGTAAACTTAAAGTATTTGCGCTTGCTCTCGAGACTAATGCAGGTTTCAAGGGCAATCAGAGCGTGCACTATTTGGGTCTAGATTTTTACTAATATGGAGTTATTAATAAATATTAGAATAAAATAAATTCTTCTTAGTTTCTTCGATGAAATTACTTGCTGAAATCAAAAATGTTTATTTACCACTGTAAAGATGTTATAGTATTTGTGTTTAATAGTTAGTTCTTTTAGGGTTAGCTGTATTGAAAATAGATTACCAACCAACATAGCCCTTATATGTATATATATATATATAACAACCTATATCTTTCAACAACAACAATAACAATATATATATAACATATATATATATATTATATGAACTTGTCCTTTAAAAGGTGGTTAACCGATATATATCCAACGAACGATGTGAAAATCCTGAATTTTCGATTATTTCAAGGCAATAGTGCGCGACAAGGTTGCCAATAACAGTTTCTTTTAAGGGTACCCAGATTAAATAGCAAAGATGGAAAGAGTCAGGGTCTCTCAGAAACACTCAGCGGGGATGACGAGCAGGGGACTAAATTTTACATAAGTCCTCCATCGGCTCGAGCACAAAAATATATCATAAAAAAAAATTAACAAAAATTAACGATAAAAAACTTGTGGAAACTTTTAAAACTTACATTGGGTTGCTGGCTGCACGACGTGACACTGCTGGGCTGCATGAGCTGAGTTCCGCGATTGTCGATATTATGTCACTTTGCTTTCGCTTTAAGGGATAGGTGTACTATAATAGCATAACCTATATATATATATATGTATATATATAATAATATATGCATATGCTATATAATAATATATATATATCTTAATTTCTGCTATAACATATATATATATATATATATGCTCAGGTCAACAAGAAGAGCCGCAATCATATCTAAGAGAGCACCAGCATTTACCGGAAAAGGAAAACATTTGCTCGGAATGCTGGGGTCCAGACACCAGTTGCGGAAGAATGCAAAGAAAAAATAACTGCAACACTTATATATGTCTGCAAAGGCACAGTAGCACAAACACAGAAGGGCCGATTTTAGATCTATAATGCAATTTTTGAATCAAGGAAATGTAAGTAAAAAAAAAATAAAAAAATAAAAAATCATTGTTAATAATTATAGTAAATATGATTAGAAGGCCTATTTAAGGACCTTTTTAATCTATTAAATAAATAGATATTAAATTTTTTTAACCCAAGCCAGGGATACCACTTTGTGCTTGCAGGAGTGGGGGGTCTCTCAGCCTTCCGAGGGCCCAGGGGTGGGCTAAATTTTACCGGGAGGTCTCAGAACTTGCTTTCTGGTATTTGGGGTGTCGCCAGAGGGGTCCTCCGCCGGAGGTATGGTAAACAATCCCCCTGTGTTCCCCGTCA
>JABUQX010087783.1:0-2500 GCA_015478945.1 Trachelipus rathkii
ATATATATATATAATATATATATATATATATATATTATATATATATTATATATATAATATATATATATATATATATAGTATATATATTATATATATATTTATATATATATATATATATATATATTATATAATATATATATATATATATTATATATATATATATATATAATATTATTATTATATATATAATAATATATATTAAAAAAAACAATAGAGGTAAGTAAAGAATTACTGCCTTCTCCGAGATTGAACCACCCGCGTGTTGCGACTGCAGACATAACTCGGATGCTCTACCCACTGAGCTCTCCCCCACCACGGTCCCATAAAAAGTTTGGTTCAAGTAACAGTTTTAAAGCAATCAAGCTCCCTTGCGACATCTCCAGGTGTCCAGCCTGTCCTATCCCTCTTTCTTAATAATATTGTAGGTGTTAAATATTGCATAATCGCAATTTATTATTTTAGTTCTTAAACCAAAAAAAAAAAGAAACATATAGTGGGAAGGTAAGAATTACTGCCTTTCTCCGGGATTGAACCACCTCATGTTGCGACTGAGGACAATATACTCGATGTTTTACCACTGGAGCTATCCACCAACCCATAAAAGTCGGGTTTCAAGAACTAGTCTTTTTTAAAGCAATCGAAGCTCCCTTCAAGTGACATCAACCCAGGTGTCCAGCCTGTCCTCTCCTTCGTTCCTTAATAAATTTTGGTAGGTGTTAACATGTTGCATAATCGCAATTTTTTATTATTTGATCTTAAACAAAGAGCATATAGCGGGAAGGTACAAGAATTACTGCCCTCTCCGGATTGGAACCACCGCGTGTGCGACTGAGGACAATTATGCCTAGTGTTAATTTTTGAATCTATAAGTTAACAGGAAAAATTTGGTAGCAGATCCAAACTCTTATAACCATATTTCTAATCAGACAGTAAAATGTCTTTCGTAAAGGAAAGCTCTGCTGGTGTGGTGATTCTTTATTTTTCCTTGATCTTTAGCCTGGCTCAAGAGTTGAAGGATCAAGTGAAGAACTTCCTTGAAAGTTACCCTTCTAGAAAAGAGCTACCCTCCGAGAAGCAATAAGGTTACAGAAAAATGATAGTTTCCTAGAAAGAAAATTTGAAAATCAAAATTTTCTGACCGACTAAGTAAAAGATTTCTTTGAAATTTCGAAGAGCAAAGAACAAATATTAAGAGAAAATGGAAAGGTCATCAATCAAGCGTCAGACATATAGGTGATCTAAGATTAAATTAAAAAAATTAAGATGTTATCAGATTTTTTGTTAAGGTTGAATATGGTTAAGTTCGACAAGATGGAACTTTGATCCCGAGTAGAAGCTTGAATGAGATTAGATTCGTTCTCATTAACGTGATGGAATTGTCTTGGACTCCTAAAACTTTTTCAATTGATTCAATAAGAATGATAGTTCTGTGGTCGGTAAGATATTTGAACGTAGTGGATCGAAAAAGTAATATAGTAATACATCGTGAATGATGTTGTCAGCTAGCGATCCCGGGAGGGAGAGCAGCATATGGAGGAAACAAATGAGAACGACTAGGATGGGGGGGGGCACCTATTCGGGGTTGCTCCAACCGGTGGGCATTTAGGATATCGAGGGCCTGCCAGGCGAGGGATCGCTGTGAGTAGACACGGACTTTCCAGGTGAAGTGAAGGGAATCGTGGCGTTATAGTTCCAAGTACAATCCAGAAGATAGGTCAATTAATCAATGCAGTTTCATCAACGGTTTCAGTTTCCGAGGCAAATCTATAATAACTTCCATAATACATTCAATTATATTGTTCTCCCTTGATGAGCGTCGAACCAATGAGTCTCTTATTACAGGTGTGACAGATGAGTTAGAAAAAAAACTTGTGCTAGGTTGTGCGCAGCGAATCACGAACGAATGATGCGCTCACACCCTTTTAGGACAGATGACGCCGAGTGTTCTCCCCAATAAGAAAGGGGTAACAGCGGAGCTCATCTTTCTATATGGGATATAAAATCATTTACCAAAAATCATTAGCCATTAATCGTTCCATATTTATTACAGTAAAAAAGCATACACACACACACACATATATATATATATATATAATATATATATATATATATATATATATAATATAATATATATATATATATATATATTTTATATATATATATATTATAATTATATATAATATATATATATATATAATATATTATATATATATATATTATTATTATAATATATATATATTTCTTTCTTTTCTTCACCTTCCTCTTTGCCCCAAGATTGGGGTAAGGTGCCTGTATCGAAGCATCGGAAAAGAAAAAACAGTAGGAGAACAATGACAAACGTCGTAAAAGAAAGCAGCCTTACCGCCCACTCTGTATATTAATTAGTGAGAGCTCGTTACAGACAGAAAATCCACCCTTAGAAGCATCATGGGACCGCGAAGGACCTCACTATGGTAAATCGTTCAATGTAAGGGTTCATCCCCTGGCCCAGGTGGGCACA
>JABUQX010087783.1:10000-32579 GCA_015478945.1 Trachelipus rathkii
TGCAAGGTATGGTGTATATACATTGTAGAGGTTCGGGGGGTGGTTTTGGTGGATGGAAGAGTTTTTTTAAAGGGAGAGCATTGGTGGAAGTGAGTGTGATGTTTTGGGGTATGTATTTTTTAAGGTTTTGTGTATTTTTTAGAGGGATGGGAAGGTAGGAGGTGTTTTGAGGATTGTTAGTTGGGGGGGGAATGGTATTGTTATTATAGTATTTTGATCTTGCTTTTTTGTAAGCTTTATTGATGATGTATGTAGGATATTGTAGTTTGGTGAACGTATTTCGGATAAGATTATTCTCTCCCATCAATCTTAACAAAGAGAATAATCTTATCCGAAATACGTTCACCAAACTACAATATCCTACATACATCATCAATAAAGCTTACAAAAAAGCAAGATCAAAATACTATAATAACAATACCATTCCCCCCCCCACTAACAATCCTCAAAACACCTCCTACCTTCCCATCCCTCTAAAAAATACACAAAACCTTAAAAAATACATACCCCAAAACATCACACTCACTTCCACCAATGCTCTCCCTTTAAAAAAACTCTTCCATCCACCAAAACCACCCCCCGAACCTCTACAATGTATATACACCATACCTTGCAACCATTGCACAAAAACATACATAGGCGAAACAAACAACTTCACCAGAAGAAAAAGTCAACACTCAGATGATCTAGAAAAAGACACTCAAAATTCATCACTAACCACACACAGATCACAATTCAACCACTCTATCAACATCAATTCCATGCAAAATCTAATCAACATCTCCAACCATCAAAAAAGAAAATTAATTGAAACCTATTGCATACACAATTTCAATAATTTCAATAATATGCAAGGTGAACATAAATTAGACTATTTGCAACACAAGCTTTTAAAATTTCATTCTCCAACCATCAAAAAAATTGAACAACTATATTATGAAAGACATCCTCAAAATATAACCCCCTCATCTTAATCTTCTTTCTCTCCCCCCCTCCCCCTCCCCCTATATCCTTACAATAAGTAATTGCTATATCGTACCCCAATTCAGAACAAGTTCATAATTTTTCCTAAGTTATTTTTCGAATACACATAATATAAAATCCAACGGACAAATATTTTCAACCACTTAACTACCCATGTCATTGCTCATGAAAAATAAAAATTCAGCACCAGATTCTTCGAAATATTTTTGTTCAGTCATATTCCAGAGTTGGTGTTTTAAACATAGAGGCAGCCGAATGAGGCTTCTTGATATGAAGCGAAAGACTTTTGCAATTTGTTTTAAATAATACCATTAACTCATGGAATATAGAAACATTTTAACATTGTTTTAACTTTAATTATGTTTCAAGTGTATTAATAAATTCATTTTAAATTATAGTTTTGCTTTATGCCAAAGGGTTCGCAACTAATAAATACAAACTACGTCAAGAGTAGAATATCTTTAATAATATATATATATATATATATATATATATATATATATAATATATATATATATATATATATATATATATATATATATATATTATATATATATATATATAATATATATATATATATATAGTATATATATTATATAATATATATATATATAATATATATATATATAATAGTTTAAATATACCTCAACAAGTTTGAATTTTTGGACTGTCTTACTTCAAAAAAAAATTCAAATCTTTCATCTCTTCTAATATCAGCAAGACATAAATTTTTTTATGTTGCCGAAAAATACGATTTACATATTTAACAGTATGAGGTTAAATTTTTCTCGCTTGTTTTAGTAAAACTCAACATAAAGTGGTAATACAACTTTTTTCTTCCTAAAGATTAACTTGTTAGATTTCAAAAAGCAATAAGTACTTTCATATACCGTTATTAAATTCATGAACATATAAAATAGACATATTAGTCTTGAAACACATGTTCAGAACAAACATATTCTTTCAAAAACTGAAACTATAATATTTCGCATAGTCCGTTTATTATCCTGCCCATGTGTCAGTCTCCTTACGATATGCATATACTTGCCAGATTTTCCTACACTATACCAACATATATATATATATATATATATATATATATATATATATATATATAATACATTTTATAATATATATTTATATAATATTATATATATATTATATATATATATATTATATATATATAATTATATATATTATATATATATATATATCTATATTATATATATATATATATATATATATATATATTACTATATTATTATATATATATATATATTCACGATTAAATTTAACATTTTTAATATTACAATAACATTTAAATTTGTCTCGAATTTACTTGCAAAATCAAATTTATACAAAAATTTTTATTATTATATATATAATAAAATCACAAAGTCTATTCACTGCTGTATTTAAATTCCTCCAATCATGACAACTAAAAATGTAAAAAACGCCAGCAATGAGTAATCTTCAAGGAAATTTCATACAAATCGTTTAAATTCATCGTGACCCCACACAAACAAAAGTTTGCTTCAGAACTGAGTAAAATAAAATATAATTTCAAACGTTTTATAGATAAGTAAATATCGTAGTCTTTCGATTATATTATCGATATTTGTATTAATCGTATTTGAACAAGAAAAATTTTTCGGACTTTGAAAAAATTAAAAGGCGGGGCTAAGAAAGTAAAACCTTATCCAACACACACACACACACACCACAACACACCACACACACACACACACACACACACACACACACACCATACACATAACACACACACACATATATATATATAATATAATATAATATATTATATATATATATATATATATATATATATAATATTATATATATATATATATATATATAATATATATATATATATATATATATATATTTATATATATATATATATATATAATATTATATCTATATATATATATATATATATATATAATATATATATATATATATAATAATATATATATTATATATATTATAATATATATATATATATAGTATATATATATATAATATATATAATGTATGGTAATACTATAGATCAGAACCCACATATTTTTTTTAAAAGTATTTCAGTTCAAAAACGATATTAAATTCGATATATTGATGTATGTATATCGGTCAAACCCATGCTACCCATAATCCACCAAATTTATATAACTGTTCCATAAGAAGAAGCCATATTGGAATTTAGTGCTAAAATGAATGTGCTACATATAATGGATGGATATGTGCCCAAGTCTATTTCTTTCTTAGCCTATTTTAAATTAATGTTGTCGGAAAAGATGTGTTTAACATGCCATCACTATTGTAAAGTTATTAAAGTTAATAAAGTGTTACAATTTCGCTGTCAAATTAATAGTTGTATAAATAATTATACTTTCTCCAGAAGGTTATTCATTTAACCGGTTCAGTATTTGGTACAAAAAAGTTTCATATTTAATGTACTATTTGGTTCAAGAGATAACAGTAACACAAATTTACGATTTTTTAGATCTTAACGAGAAAACAGTTATCAATTAATGCAAGGTAAATTTTTAAAAACGTTTTTTTTCGCGCTCGATGTATTAACTTAGAGTATAGTTCGGGATCTTCATAATGCATTAGGTTAGGGCGTACTGGGGAGCTTCCATAATCTATTATGTTAGGGTCTAGTTCGGCCCTTTTATAATGCATTACGTTAGGGTGAACTGGGGGCTTCCATAATCTATTTTGGTTAGGGCCTACTTGTGGCCTTTTAGTCTAGGTTAGGATAAAGTTTTGTTAGGGAGACATAGATTTACTATATATATATATATATATATATATATATATAATATATATAATATATATATAGTAATAAATATATAACTATATATATATATATAATATATATATATATAATATTATATATATATATATATATATATATATATATAATATATATATATATATATATATATTATATTATATTTTATATAATATATATATATATATATATATAATATATATTATATATATAATATATAACATTATATATATAGGCACTTTCCGCTTAAAAGGATGTTACAATAAAAATGGTTACATATCGAAATATCGCTGAACCCTAATGGTCTAACCATACACTGTGACGTGTTATCTTAAACTCCAATAAAAGAAGAGAAAAAGTTGCCACATGTTGCTTTTTATATCATGTTAATTTTTATATGATAATTTTGTTTTCATTTTTTTTTTATTTATTTTATTAAGGGGCTCGAGCCGACGGTGGGACAGAGGGGGGGACGAAGTCCCCCCCGTCGTCCCCCGCTGAGGCCGAGAGACCCTGACTCTTTGACATCTTGGCGATTTAATCTTGGGTATTCCTTTACTTTAAAAAAATCAAAAAAACTTATTGGCAACCTTGTCGCTTATATTTGCCTTGAACATAATCGAAAAAAAATCGTAACATCGCTCGTTCCGATATATATCAGGTTAACATCTTTTAAAGCGAAAGTTTTGTATATTATATATATATATATATATATATTATATACTTTATTTATTTATAATATTATATATATATATATTATAATAATATATATATATATATCGATATATCGCGTTGGACTCTGAAATATTTGAAGAAAAAATGTGGGTCCTGATCTATTAGCTTTATATATATATTATATATATATATTAATATAATATATATATATATATATATATATATTAATATATATATATATATATATATATATATAAATATATATATATATATATATATAATTATATATAAAAAAACTTTAATATAATATCATATCAAAATAGAGTTAATATTACATATATTATGTATAAATATATATAATATATATATATATATATATATATATATATATATATATATATATATATATAATATATTATATAATATATATATATATATATATATATATACATGTCGGTTATCTGCCTCCACCTCCATATACATATCGATTTCATGGATTCGAATACATTTCATAAAATTAAAACATTGTAGAAAGTCAAATTTAAACTATAGTAATAAAACAGCTTCACACCTTTAAAAATATTAAAAAAAAAGTTTAAATCTATGTAAACTAACGTAACTCAACATAACCTTACTTAGCGTATCAATAATCTCACTAACGTAATTTTTTTTATATTTAATAATTTTATTTCACTTTGGCATTGCTTAAAAAAACTACGCATCTGGCCCATGCGCACTTGAACATTTGTTCGATATGTAGGTTTAAAAAAAATTGAGAATAAGCTTAACTGGAAAGCAGAGAAACCGAATGAGCCATATATATATATATATATATATATATATATATATATATATATATATATATATATATATATCTAATATAATATATATATATATATATATATATATATATATGACGAAGATCTACTTTGGCTTAGTAATTTATTTTTATAATAGAGAAGAAGCCCTTGGATTTATGATATTAATTATTAAAATACTTTATTTTTAATACACATTAATAACGTTATGACAAATATCTTGAATAAAATATATACGAAGCGAGCTTTCGTCTCGTGACGCGACACCTCTTCAGGCTAAAGGAAAGAAATTTTTAAGGATCATTTGCTTGTGAAATGTGTTCCAGTTGGTTGGTTAATTTCTTGATGGTATTACTGAAGTATTTGGAGGTTTTTAGGTATTCATCCTGTATAAAGTCTATTTTTACTTCTCCAGGTTGTTTGTTATAATTATTGCTATTGTTGATACAAAATGATTCAAGTATTTTTCGGTGATTGGTGTGAATGATGTTTCTGATGGGTTTTATGCTGTTAATATTGAAGTAATTAATGATTGAAAGATCTTCTATGATGTGTTAATGCCGAATTAGTACTGTCTGTTCGTAGATTTGTTGAATGTTGGTATTTACGTCGTGCTAGAACGGAAGTTTCACCTAAATAGGTTTTATTGCAGGAATTACATGGGATGTGATATACTCAATTTTGTGAAGGGTTATCTTTATATTTTGGGGGCCTGAGTATGTTTTTTTTTAGGGTAATATTGTTGGAGGAAATAAGGGTGATGTTTTTTGGTATGAATTGTTTTATGTTGTGTAATGGTATGTAGGGGACTACTAGTAAAAATGAAGTAGTGAGTTTTTTTGGAGGGACAGTATTATAAAAATTTTTTTTTGGGCTTTTGCATAGGCTTGCATGATAAAGTATTCAGGATATAATAAGGATGTAAAGGTTTTGTGTATATATTGTGTTTCGTTTTTTAGGAGGGGGAAGAGCATATGTGGAATGCTCGAAGATAGAGGGAAGATAAGATGACTAATTTAGTATATCTTGTGTGATTTGAAAGCCAATGTATGTAATTGGGTGAAAAAATGGGTTTTCTGTCTATGGTGTATTGAAGTTGTGAGTTGTTGTTCCAGGTGACCAAAGTATCAAGGAAGGGTAAGGTGTTATTTGAGGAATTTTATATGGTGAATTGAACAGATAGATGTATCGTATTAATGGAAGAAAGGACGTCATCAGAGTTTGTGTTGTGTGGTAAAGCGACGAAAATATCGTTTACATAACGGAGCCATATGCTATTTGTGAGAAGGAGATGTGGTAATATGTAATAGTATTCAATTATTTCCATGTAAATGTTACTAAGTATGGGGGAGAGAGGGGAACCCATACTGAGTCTGGAGGTTTGTTTGTAATAATGGCCGTTGAAGTGGAAGTAATTGTGTTGAAGGGAGAGATTAATGGGTTCTTTAATTAAATGAAACGGAAAGAATAACTCACGATTGTGTTCATTAATGAATCTTTCTAATAAATTAAGGGTGTGGGGAACTAGAACTGAAGTGAAAAGGGATACTGCATCGAAACTTAGAAATTTATGCGCGTTGGGGTTTACACGGGAAATGAAGTTTTCGGAGTTTTTTAAGTGAGAGTAGAATCATTATTCGTTTTATGAGGTGTTTTAACTTGATTGATAGCCATGAGATCAATTTATATTTTGCTGTTTATATTTGAAAACTGGGATCGAAATGACATTTTTTGTTTTATGAATTTTGGTGTATGCCGTAAAAACTGATGATTGCAAGAGAATTCATATTAGAAATGAGTTTTGGATCAATTGTTTGTGTTTTTTTCATATGTTGTTAGAATGAGTTCAAATTATTGTTTGAGGATTTTAGCTGTTTTTATTTCATGAGAGTGATATACTAGACGGTCCCACAAAAGTATAGTATGAGGAAAAGTCCCTCCATCGATCCCTTATGCGAACAT
Source organism: Trachelipus rathkii (assembly GCA_015478945.1). Classification (NCBI taxonomy): domain Eukaryota; kingdom Metazoa; phylum Arthropoda; class Malacostraca; order Isopoda; family Trachelipodidae; genus Trachelipus; species Trachelipus rathkii. The sequence continues at coordinate 17,255 of JABUQX010087783.1, forward strand.
TTTATGAAAAATAATTTTTGGTTAAAATTGTTTCAATTGTTTATTGCCCCTGTTTATTAACATAATTAACAATCATCGAACAAATAGCTTACTGAAGAATACGCTGTTCACGACATGCGCCTGCCTTATTTCCACGGTAACCCCACACTAACCACCTACCTTAATAGGCCTCCCATATCGACCCTCTTAATTTCAACGCTTATATGAAAAAATGAGGATTTTCAGTCAGAATGTTCAGATATATGTTCAATTTTGGAGTCCAAATAGGAACCACTTTCTACTACATTTGATCCTTCGGAACTGATGCGGAGTAGGAGATAAAGATGACTTATCACATTCATCCTTGAGTCCGAAGAAACTTGTCTATTTCACTTCTTGCTCGTAGTACAATTCCATTTCTTTTCAGCTATCTCTTCTTCTCATTTCTACATTGAACAATCGACGCTTTTCCCGCCTCGCTTCTCTGCGAGCAAACTCCATATCCTTTCCTCCAATGTACATATTTCTCACAGTTAGCTGATCCTCCAAAAACATTTTATCCTTGGGATCTTTGATTAGACCCATTGCATCTGCATGGGCAATATTGAAAACTGTCTTCAACATGTCTTGAAATGCAGTTTTCAGCTCTAATTTCCTTTTTCCCTTACGATTTCTACAGATATTCTCTTACTCTTTCAAAAGAGCTTTGATCCTCTCAACACACTTCGGCCTGTGGGATGTCGGAATAGATCCCTGAATCCGCACGGCCGTAACTTTGTCGACTACTACATTACCAGCTGCCGCCGTAGACATGTTATTTTTTCGAGTGAAGAACGTTATTCTTTGAAGAACCTCTCCCATAGTAGGTAATTGACGAAGCCCATTCAGTGTTTCATATCTCAATAAACCCAACAGTCATACAGTATTAAGGTTTCGTGTACACATTTTCTGAAAATAAATATGCAATAAATTAATCAAATGGTCCAGTTCAAAATGATACTGGGAAATAAGCATTAAGCAATGTGCGTAATATACATGTTGCGTACTTGACATAAACGTAAATTAAATTATTCGAATTTTTTATTATTAATACTTCCTTAAATGTAAAGTTTAGATGTATGAAATAGTAAGCAATATGCATAAATGCACATTAAACATTATTAATTTTGATTATTTAAACAAAAAAAAGGTGCTTATAAAGCAATAAAGATTCCTATTTGTTTATATTGCACGATCATATAAATAATTTTCATTTATGAATTGTTTACTTTATTTTAAGAAGCAAGTTGCTAATAAGTTTTAGGGAAGATTTTAATTATTGGAAGCATCATTGTCATTAAAGGATCGAAACGTTGTCTCGTATTGACTAAAGGTAATCATATGTGAAAAGGTTCAAACAAGATGTTTCAAAAGAATTAACCAATACAAATTTTTAAATTTCGAAATCTAATCTGAAATGGAAAAATACGAAAAATATTTTATTCTACAAAAGTAACACACTGCATAAGGGAATCCTTAATATTAAAATAGGCTAATAATATTTTGTATATCTCCCTAATTTTACAATTGGCACAAAATAGGAGGGTGCGAGTGGCAAAATTTTGAATTTTTAGGGTTTGGACAATCTTAGATGTATACAGTATTGTCTTGAAAAGTTCGTTAATTTATTAATATGGTATCTTATCCATGATGATTATTTGATTACCTTTGTCTGACCTGGTTTAATTATGTTGGGGTTGGATTTGAGACTATTAAGAGACATATGAAAAATTTGGGGGTAGGAATTGAATTGGAGGGAATTGGAAATGTTTGCAAGTAGTATATATATATATTATATATTATATATTATATATTATAAAAATATATATATATATATATATATTATATATATATAACTATATGAATATATTATATATATCTATTATATATTATACATACTATATATATATATACATATAATATATACAATATCCCTATACATATAATATATAGAAATATACGTTACAGTAATACTAATATAGATATATTATATATATTTACCAATATATTTACGTTAAAATAAATATCAGATATTTATTATGTATTGGACTTTACACTGATATACAAAGTCTATCTCTTAAAAGCATAACCTTTGGAATGCTATAACACAGCATGTTCCACAGTTTTCTTCAAGTTCCAATAAGCCCCAGACCGGAGTCATTTTCCTGAATGTTTAGTTCACATTCCTCCCCCAATTGGCCGTTAAAGTATCTTCTTGGTGTTTCATCGTCCCTTAACATGCATGTACCCTCCAACTCATGTTCACAATTTAGGAGAGGTAAATCGCAGAGCTAGATCTGGCTGTATGGAGGATGATGTGGAAGTACTTGAAGTTTTTTCTTCGCCAGAAATTCTATAAATTGAGAGACTGCATGTGTGAGATTGCCACCCTCTCGTATCCAGCACCAATGTCTGAATGTCTGTTCTATTCATTCGTGAAATTAGTTTTCGTAAGTCGTTCCAAAATCTTGTAAAAGATGCCTGTTAACTATAGTCTATCTCCAAGTACAATTCTTAAACTGCACAATTACCACGCTGTCGAAACGAAACAATAAATCTGTTTTCACCTTCACCTTAATCATACGTGCTTTCTCCGGCACGAGGAGAATTTTTTGTGAGGCCCCGCACTTGCGTTTGTTTCAGCATCAGTATCTCTAAAACCCATATTTATGCTGTGATACTTTTATCCAAAATTCTTCGAGAATCTTGCAAGTAAATTTGACACATCTTCGGACCATGTCGCTTTCTTGTCCAAGCCAGTCTTTCGGCACTAACTTTCCACCAATTTTTTGTTTTATCCAAATGGTGCTTTATAATTCCTCAGTAACACATTTTTATCAAAATCCATTTTTTGTCTGCCAATACTCTGACCTGATACCACCTGTCTTTCCGCATACACAGCTCTAAAACTTCCACATCTTTCATCGTTTGTTGACGAGATTGTCTTTCACAACGAGGATCGTCTTCAACATTTCTCAGCCCTCTTTGAAAGCTTTGTGCCACTTAAAAACCATAGTCTCGATAGAGTAGCATCCCCATAAGCTTCGTTTTAAAGAAGCACATGTCTCAGTGGGCAGACTTGTTACGATTCACACAGATTGACCAAGTAAAATAGAAAACACGCCCACTACACAAATAATGTAGTGCAATTACCCCGTAACGAAGGTTAGAACACACTCACATACATTAAAAGATGTTAAGCTCTGCACAGACTGACTCTATAAATCTGTTAAACTCTATGGAGTTTGAGCTAGATATACTAGACTACACCACTCGCAATACCACCATTTCAGAGCCCACACTTCAGTCGCTTCATGGGCAAGTTCAGTAAACTTATATATTTGAAGAACAGCCCCTATATATACATATATTACCACTATATATATATATATATATTATATTATATATATATATATATTATCATACTATATAATTATATATTATATATATATACTCGCTCTAATACACCGTATCCTATATATAATACTATAGTACTATATAACTATATATATATATATATACATAGTATATATATATAGGCCTTTATTTTTTTTTTTCTTTATTTGATTTATTTTCTGTTTTTTTTCTGTACTATATGATCATAAACACATGAAATATAGTCAATTTATAATTCAATTTAAATTACCGAATATTTAATAATTATTAAAATCACGTCACTAATGAGGCAATAGTTAATGAACCATATCGTCAAAAATTCGACACTTACAAGAAAACCAAATACATATTTTATAATCAGGTATAAGCTTATTATAAAATGTAAAAAAAAAAAAAAAAAAAAATCATAAATGAAATATCTCAAAAGTACGACCCTTACAGAAAAAACCCAATTACATATTTGAGCATTAGGCGTCATCTATTACAAATAAAGAAAGAAATAAAAGAAGAAAACAAATGAGAAGTAAGGGTTGGGCTCGAGCTGACGTGCAGACAGGGGGGGGACGTTTCATACCCCGTAGGGAAGGCGGGGAGGAACCCCGCGACACCCAATACAAAGGCGGGGTTCCGGAGACCCCCAGAGGGGGACAATAGTCCTACCTGTCTTCCCCCGGAGCCTAAGACTCCGAATCTGATCTTGCGGTTTACCCTGGTACTTCATAGTTAAAAAAAAAAAAAATTTAAACGACAGACTTCGGATCCTTAAAACTGGTCCTATATATTTGAATCATCAAACCCCTATAATTATTAGGATCATATACTAGATATATAAAAAAAAAACAAAAACAAAAATCAGAGCTAACATAGTCTTAAACCATAACAGTTCTAGACAATAGTCTTCCATAAATTTTAGATAATCATATCTACTTACATAAAGTTATATAATATATATATATATATAATATATACTATATATTGTTATATATAATATTATTGTATATATATTTTATATATATATATATATTATAAATTATATTATATTAGTAATATATATATATATATATATATAGTAAGTATATATTAATATATATATATATATAAAGATATGATAGATATATATAATATATATATATAATAGACCTTATCGTTTACGAAACGGCGTCATTTATTGATTTTTTTTTTTTTTTTTTTTTTTTTTTAATATATTTCTAGCATTTAACTTAGGTATTAAGTTTACGTAAAAAGACATGATTAAAAAAATATATAGACCTTTTCAGTTTTACGACTCACGTCAGTTTTAATCTTTTTTTTTGTTTTTATTTTTTTTTTTTGTACCATATTGATATATATGATGCTACAATTATTTATGGGAACGACATGCTCAAAATAAGAAAAAAAAAAAAAAAAAAAAAAAAAAAAAAAAAAAAAAAAAAATAAAAAAAATTTACAAAAATATTTTGGAATATTGTTAAAATTACATATTTTAGGTCAATTTTTTTTATTATTTTTGGGTGTTTTAAAATAAAGGAATACCAAGGGGTAAACTCGAAAGATGGCAGGATTCGGTCTCTCGACCTTCCGCGGTAATCGACAGGGTCAGCTAGTGACCCCTCCGGGAGGGTCTTCGGAACCCCCGCTCTTTGGTATTGGGATGTCGCGGGGGTTCCTCGCCCCTCCCCTACGATAGTATGGAACAACGCCCCCCCTCTTGTCTCCCGATGGTATCGAGCCCCTAAATACCTTATATTATATAATATATATATATATTATATTATATATATATATATATTTATATATTATAGTAAATTAATATATATAATATATATATCTATATATATATAATACTATATATAAATAATATTATATATATATCATAATTATTATCTATATATATACCTCCTACACGACGTCCTCCGCCATAAAGACTGCTTATATTATATTTTAACATTTTTGTAATTAAGCCTTATACGCTATCAAATAATGTAATTGGTTTTTCTGTAAGTGTCGTCCTTTTCGATATTTTTCATTTTTGAAAAAATATTTTCAACATAAATGTGATTTTAAAATATTTAAATATTCAACTTTGAATCATGTCCTTACCAGGAATTCCATTGTAGACATCATATAGTGAGCAAATATTAAAAAACCAAAAAACAAAAAAAAATCAAACTACTAAGTAATATAATAATAAACTATATAATATATAATATATATATATATATATACTTACGTCAAGATATATAATATTTATATTATATAGATATATAGTATATAATATACCATATAGTATATATATTTATATATAATATATATATATCGTATAATATACTGTATATAAATATATATATATAATATATTAATATATATAATATATAAATATATATATATATATATAATTATATATATATATATATGTATTATATATATATATATATATATATATATATAATATATTATATAATATATATATATATAATATTATATATAGATTTATTATTAATTATATATATAGTATATTATTATATATATATATAGATATATTATATATAGTATATTACTATATACATATAATATATCATAATATATATATTATATATATATAATAAATATATATATTATACTATATATATATATCATATATACTATGTAATATATTATAAATTTCCAAACTAATTTCCTTTTCTACTATCGATTCATTAATATCGCAAATATATATCGATACGATATCTATCGATTATAGTATAGTTATATATATAATATAATAAATATTATTATATATATACTATATTTCTATATATATATATATATAAATTATACTATTATAATTATATATAATATATATTAGCTCTTAACAAGGCACAATCTAATCTCAAAAACTACAACAGCTACCGGAAAAAGGCAATACATGTCTGAATGCTGATAACAATTTAGTCGGAAAAGTAAAATAAAAAAATTATATGTTAATAATTATCATAATATTAGTAGAAAGACTATTTAGAGACTTTTATACGTTACTCGTAAAAAAAATAGACTTTCTAGTAAATTTTGTTTCTTCTTTTATTTTTTACTAAAGAATACCCCAAGGGCATACCGCACCGATGGGGAGTCGGGTCTCTCGCCTTCCGGGAATACGGGGTTGGACTATTTCCCCCTCGGGAGGGGCTCCCGGAACCCCCGCTCTTTGGTAGTTTGGTTGTCGTGGTGTGCTCCGCCCTCCCCTACGTTATGAAAACGTCCCCTGTTGTTCCGTCGCTCACGAGCCCCCTACATTCAGTTGTAATACCTTTACAAATAAATATATATATATATATATACTTATATATTATATATGAATATGTAATATATATTATATATATATATACATATAATATATAAGTACTTTATGTTTTTTTTTTATACATTTTTCCTAACCAAAAAGTACAGATTCCAAAAATAGTTTAATATTTCAAGCTATAGTAGTTTTGAGATTGAATTTTTAAATTTGACATAGATTATAGATTGATATAGATTATATTATAAATATAGTATTATATAATATCTATATTATAAATATATATAATATATAATTATATACATATAATATAGTTTTTAAGTAAAAAAAATTACTTAATATTAAGTTTAATGAATACGATTACAACTACTGCCGTTTCTTCAATTTCAATCAGTTTTCTCCTTCTCACAAATTTTACTTTATTATTGCTAGAAAATGTTGTAAGAATCACTAAAACTTCTAAAAACATTTACACAGTTCGAATAAATATTTCAAAATTCATATTCACAAAAAATAAGAACACAAACTTAGATATAAGGACAATCGAAAATTTAAAGTTGGAAAGACATCTTTCCTTGAATGGTTCCAATAAACAATGAATAGAATCCCATCTTTATATACCTATATATATGTATATATATATATTATATATATATATATATATATATATAATATATATATAATATAATAGCTATATATAAATATAATAGTATATAATATATTTCTTATGAATAATTTAGATGGATGGTGACATTTTGAGAGCTTGATGTCATTAATTAAAAACCATTTTAAAAACTTAAATATCGAATTAGAGTCAGAAAGAAAATAAGTTATACAATATTATAATATATCATAATATATATAGTATATATATATATATATTATATATATATATTATATATATATATATATAAATATATATATATATAATTATATAGTATATATATATGTATATCTATATTTATATATCTTAACGTAAATTTAAATTTTAACGAATCCTCCCGCATTAATTTATATGAGATTAGATTGTTTCAACTATAATCGTACATAGCGAACCTCTTAAAAGTCAACGCATTATTCGAGCTTTCTCCATTTAAATAAAGCGCCAACCTATTTTGCTTCCTTAGAGTCAATTATTGTCTTTATGACTTAATTAGCCTTACACTTAGCTCTTGACCACTTATAATTATGATATCGCATGACTTGAATATGCCTGTGAATATTATTCCGTAGTTCGAGCAGGAGAATCAGCTTTCTTAAAATGTAGTGGTGTAATATACTCATATATATACTAATATATATATATATATAATAATTATATATATATATTATATACTATATATAATAATATATTGTATATATATATATATATATAGATATATATTATATATTATATATATATATAAAGGCATAGGCTGATTAAGTTAGCAAAGAATATTCAGAGAAATTATTAATAAACGATTAGAAATTCAAATCTATTGAGAAAATGTGGAATAAATTTAATAAACTAAATCTTAAAAAGCTTAGAAAATCTTTCAGAATTAAAAAAAGAGTTAATAATATATATATATATAAATTATAGTATATATATATATATAATATATAATATATATATTATATATATATATATATATATATATATTATAATTATTTAAAGTTATATATAGATATATATAATATATATGATAATATATATCATCTTGATGTCAGAGTGTCTAAGCTGACATCATGTAACTCAGAGAACGGCATCACCTACAGTAAAACAATTTTCATATTTGGAATCAGCCGGAAGGAATTCAAGTAGGGTTTTAAATTTTTATTCATATTTAATTTTCTTTTTTTGCATTATTTTTTGAAATTTACAAAAAAAATTTTTCCCCATTTTAGGGGCTCGAGCGACGGAACAGAGTGACGAAATCCCCGGTCGTCACCGGGAGGCGAGAGACCGACTCCTGCCATCTTTGCGGTTTACCCTATTGGATTCCTTTAGTTAAAATAATATCAAAGTGTAAAGGGAAGCTCAAAATTTTCTTTGTTTTTAACTAAAGAAATACTATAGGGTAAACCGCAAGATGGCAGAAGTCAGGCGTCTCTCGCCTCCCGGTTGATCCTCCCCCGTTTCGGTTCAAGCCCTCTATAATGGTGGGAAAAATTTTTTTATATATATTTCAACGAATAATGCAAAAAAAAAAAAAAAATATTAAAAACACCTCCTGTAGAATTTCCTCTAATTCCAAATAGTAATGTGTTTTATTGTAGTGTGCCGCATTCTCGAGTTACATGGATGATTCAGCTTTAGACACTCAACAATATACTATAATATATATAGATATATATATTTATATAAGATATTAATTATATATATATAATTATTATATAATATATATATTTAATATATAATTATATATGATATTATATATCTATGAGTGTTAGAAAGGGAAGTTGATTGGATGGCATTTAGAATGTAGGGAAAGTCATATTGTTTTGACAATTTGCGGTTTCGAACAAAATGTGCAACAGCCGCAGCATAAACAAAAATTTGAAATAATATAAGAAAAAGTGTTAATTTTTTTGCTCTACATATATGTACTTATTTTTTTAAATGTTCTAAATTGTGTATACAGCATGTTTAGGTGCATTTTTCACAGAATTGTCAAAATGAAACTCAAATTAAATCTCATTCAATCCATTTCTTTGAAATAACAAAAGAATTTACACCTGAAATTTGGTTTAAAATTTTAATATTTCCAACTCTAATTGGTATACGAAAAGCTCTAAAGTGAACACATCCAACACAAGAAATAAACAATAATACATGACAGAAATATTTATTTTCATATCTCAAAAATACGCAATCCGCCATTTTAAACTACTGAGAAAAGACTTTTCATCTGGTGGCTTGACCTATTACAACTCACCTCAAAGCTCTGGTCCGTTGTGATCGACAATTTCCCTTAAAGAATGCCTATACTTGCCCCTCCTAATACGCATACAGCATAAGCCTGTATCATATGGTTGTGTCTAGTAGTATGTACAGCCTCCCCATAATAACTCTACTCGCTTTTTAGATCCCATCCAAACGAAGGCGTCCACCTCCAGCTGGCAGCTTCCGATCGTCTCACCCGACGTGTGACCATGAAGTTGATCCAATGTGATGAAACCTCTCTTCGAAGAAATAGCCGGGAAAAAACATTTAATTTTAGATTTCATTACTTGCTAATAATCCGTTAAGTCTTGAGTGCTTCTTGTTTTTTTTTCCGAGAGTGAAACCAGAAAAAATTTGCTTTTCTCGCAAAAAATTTATAGAGGACAGTATTTTTGTAACGTTAACAAAAAAATAATAATGTCCTCAACTTTTCGATTTACGGGAAAATGTACAAATATTTGGAAGGTTGGATAAAAATCCTTTCCTAATATTAATTAAATTTAGCTTATTTCAAACCGAGAGGCAGCATAATAATTAAATGTTAACGATAAAGCAAACATCTTTAGCTTAAATTAATGTTAAGTTTCATACCAATGCTCGGTCTCTCTTCTATCTCTCTCTCTCTCTTCTCTTCTCTCTTCTCTGACTTCTCTCTTCTCTCTCTCTCTCTCTCTCTCTCCTCTCTCTCTCTCCTTCTCCTTCTCTCTTCTCGCTCTCCTCTCTCTCTCTTCATCACTTTATGCTTTCTATATCTCCTTTTCTACATCGCTATTTTATCAACAGTAAGATTTGGGTATTTCTTTTGAAAAATTTTAAAACTTAATTGTATCTAGGTTTTTCCATGTGCTATTAAAACAGTTATAGCTATATGTTGAACAATGATGGGAATATAACCTATATTTACTAATGAAAAAAATAAGCCATTTTATTAATGTCAAATGAACATGAAACCTATCCATGTTCATTTTATTTACATAGTTTTTATAACAAAGAATAATTAGATAATATAATCATATACCAAATTGCAGCGTTCACACACCAGTAAGAATGGAATGAAAAAGATACTTCACTTGAATAAATAACTTTCAAAGAATAGGATATGTTCTTTTGATTCAAAAAAATTATAAAAAAATTACATGAGAGTAGTAGACCTAAAAAGTATGGGTTATATTATGGAAAAACAATCCATAATCAAAAAATATTGAAACCAGTATTACATAATGACTCTATAATTGGTATTGTTTTAAATATTAATCTTCATAAAATTATGATTTTAAATTATATAATTATATGGGTGATTCCTCTGATTCTGATGATTCAACCTTTGGTAAATATAATAAAGGACATTTAATTGAAGAAAATCTTTGATGTGTTGATAAAAGTCTACACCGCAGATTCATTTACTTATCTTTTCTCTTCCTCATAATACGACATCATGGCTTGACCATGTGATTTGTTCAAGAATTCTAAAAGAAATGTTCACTAATATTGAAGTATTGTATAATCTATGCTTATATGACCACTTTCCTTTATCATGTTGTATTTAAAGTAATAGAAAGTATTCATTTTCTAATACAAGCTAGTAACAGATATAAATTCGTTGACTGAATAAACTTACGCTTAAGAATTGATATGAACTAATGTCACTCAATTATTGATGTTTGTGTTAACAATTATTAATTTTATGAAAAATGCAACTGAAGTACTAATTGGCAAAACAGAATACACTTAGATTATTAAATCATCTGGTATAAAAGATGATATGTGAAATTCTACAAATAGCAAGTGAAAAATGTTCGTATATTTCAAAAAATGTTAAAAAATGCTATTAACCTGATGGAATGAAAATCTTAAATAAACTACAGAAGAAGCAAATTTAAGATCAGGAATGAAAATAATGGAAGAAACGAGATTTGTGAAAATAAATATAAGTTTTTACATTCAATGTGTGCTATTTTAAAGTTTGCTTTGTAAAAAAGAATAATCAAAAGATTTTATGAACTCAGAAATGAAATAATTATATTTATAGCTATTAATCAATAAAACCAAGACAAGTCTGGAATCAAATAAGGAAAAACAATCTAAAAAATGTATCAAATAGATGGAGACAGTATGAAAAAGAAATAGCGGAAACAAAAATTCTCAAGTAAAATTTAAGAAGTTCTTATGCATGATTTTTGAGATCAGAATATTCAATAGCTTGCAATTAAGAGTTTCTTTGACAGAGCTTATGAAATTTCATGCTTCAAAAATTGAAAATTTATTAATAAATGAAAAATACACTAGGTTCTGATGGAATACATCTTTATCATTTAAAATTTGGAACAATAAATTAGAATACTATTTACTAAGTTAATGGAATTGCATCTATTACTGCACCAATTATATCCTTTAGATTTCTAAAGAGGGGTTATATACCGATGCATAAACATAATATGAGCATTGACTGATTTAAACAACTATAGACCCTTCATGATGTCATCAGTTTTCTTAAAGTTTATTGATATGGACTTTTAAGATATGTGTGAAATCTATATATATCTGAGATCGACAGACCCAAGATGATTTAGATCAAATTATTTCATACAAAACGGCCTTATTCCCGCTTTACAGAATACAATAGCAATTACAATATACCATGGAATCTTGCGTTATCTGATATTTGGATTTAACAAACCATTTCAGATTAATATGGTAAATCATGGATATCTTATTTAAAAAACAATTAGACACTACAGTATGCAATGCACAACTTGCCAGGGCATCCTCGAGCTGCCGATCTATAATGTTTGGTTAGTATTTATTTAACCAAACCTTGAATGGTTACAATTTTAAGAATGCTATCTCAATAATGCTTATAAGAAGAATGGTGTTAGACAAGGTGAAATTTTGTCACCATTGTGTTCTATAGTTTACATAAATAATCTATATAAAAAAGCAATAGTAGAAAAGCTAGGAATCAGGTACCAAAGCATAAGAAATCTTTCAACTGTCGAATACTAATCATGTGCAGATGAATTTAGTTTGTAGCTCCATACGTAGATGCTATCAAAAACAATACTTAAAAATATTGCTGAAAAATCTATATCTGATCTATGTCTAAGTATTAATCTATATAAAGTGATTATCAATTTTGCAAAAAAGTAAGGAAAAATAAAAAACTTACCTAAATTACCATTGCCTATGGTTTATTTTAAAATAAACTTGAAGAGATTTAAAAATCTCGGTGTTATTGTAAATGAAATTTAGAAGAAGGGACAGGACATTACAAAGCTAGACAAATCTTAGGAACGACTTTAAATACGTGTTATAAAGAAGATTTAGTTCGTAATATATAAGATATATTGTATATATTTATAATTATATTGTATTCAAAATAAGGTAAATAAACCTATATAATACTCAATACGCATCTCAAATAGTAGAATCAAAATATTCAAACAATTTGAAGTTTGCTTATCATAAATGCTTTAAAAAATATGACACAGTTTCTATCGAATTATATCATCTATATGTAATTGCTCAGATTAGAATTAAATGTTTAATCAGTTTAAAATACCCTAAATTATGCACTGCGTTTTAGGATTGCTTAACAATTCCATTGATTTTATTGAGAAAAAATACTTTATTTTTAAAGCAAGTAGCATGGTGAAAAACATCGAAGGGATATTTATTGAAACCCATCGATATGGAGTTACTTTGATTTATTTTAATTAATGACCTTGATGCTTCTAATTAAGTCAAGGATTCAAGCCAGAGAAGACACCCCAAGATGCAGCATGGCGTAATTATTAATAGGAACCTTACGTGGAGATTGAATTTATTTCACGTTTAATTTAATTTTATTTACCTCCTAAAATGTAACTACGTTACGAATAAAGAATCTAAGACATAAAGGACATATCTAAATCTAATCTATCTATCTAATCTATCTAATCATACTATCTATCTATCTATCGATCTATCTATCTATCTATTCTATCACTCACTCTCTCCTTTTTTCCTCTCTTATTGTTTTCATACTTACATTATAACTAGACTTACAATGATATTATACGAGAATTAATTATATTTACAACTCTGTATTTTACTTATAATTAATGGAATCTTCCAACTCAATTGAAAAAGCTTTCACTATTATTAAACCGACAAAAGCGAACAAATTCATTGTCTGAAATATTCGAATTCTTAAGAATTTCGACATTTGACAAAAATCATTTAAAATCTTTTGTTATTCAATTCGCGCCATTCATTAACTGTCGTTATAAACAAATAAGCCAATATGCTTAGTTGATCGGTCATATTCAATTTCTAGCAGATCCTCCAGCATCACACACTTATATATCTCTGGCGACATAGACTTGATTCGTTTACTCTTTTCCACCAACCCACATTTTGTTAATAAAATCCGTCTGACTTAACAGATTATACTACTCCTAAATTGAACAAACAAAATAAAATTAAAAAAACGAGTAAATCTATCATAAAAATATGACTTCGTGTCGGTTGATTGAAAAATTTGAAATATTTCTTTAATTATCAAAAATAGTAAGAATGGATACGTAAATTGAATATATTATTCAAACCTCAAGTCAAAGACAATGAGCTACTTAAAAAAATCTGATTCCCTCCAATTCATAACCTTTTATTGTTATTTCCAAACCCCCCCCCCCCGCAACTCATTTGCTAATTAATGTTCAAAATTACTAATTCTACGAAATCCTTTTTAAATTCTTTCTAAATATAACTCAAGTAGTATCTTGATTGATCATAAAAGCTCTATCAATAGGACACAAAAACGAGAAGTAAAACATGAAAAACAAACTGAAAAAACAACAACCCCATTTAACTCTCAATTTAATGTCAAAATAAAAATTAAAACTTCTATTTATAGAATGTAGACTTGCTGTTTTATTTATTTATTTACTTTATTATTTAATTAGTCATAATATAATTTATTTATTTATTATGAAATAATACTTTATATATTGAAATAGAATCGTCAAATAAATTCATGAGCTTTTCGCATATAACCTTACTTCAACATTTACAAACTTACTCAAACAACACATACCTAATTCCATATACGATAATACTACCATACTATACTACTACCCTTATAATATACTCCATACTCTAATACTACGTACCTATAGTACCTATACTAACGATACTATATACTACTACTCATTCAATACTTACATACTAACTATATACGCATACTATCATATAATATAGTATAGATAATCACTATACATCTATATAATATACCTATACTATCAATACTATATTATATAAATAATATATTATATCATCATAATACCAGATCAGAATATCTATCAATGAAATCATCATTTGTTATAAGTATTTATATACATATATACTATATCAATAGATATAAATACTACCTATAATCAATACTATATACATACTATCAATACCCTACCTCATATATACACCGAATACTACTATTACTTATAGAGACCGAGCGACGAGAGACCAGAGACCAGACGACGGATTAATCGTACAGTCTGACGAACCTCTTATAAAATTCATTAGAATACGTTCCCCCTCGGCTAAGCAACTTTGTCCTCCTACACACTCCATCTTGGCACCCACTAAAATTTGCCTTCCGATTCGCACGTGCTTATCACAAAACGTGTTGAAAATTACATCCGCTTCTACATAGGACTGTTCTATATCGCTTGTCCTAG
>JABUQX010087785.1:10000-15000 GCA_015478945.1 Trachelipus rathkii
TTAAGGTCAGCTAATTTATTTATATATATATATATATAATATATATATATATATATATATATATATATATATATATATATATATATATATTAATATTTTAAATCTCTGATGTTATATCTTTTTCATTTATAATAAATATTTATTTAGATCTACACACTATATATATATTAAATAAGTTATTTTCTCTTTTGTACCTTTGTACCATCCATCCTGTTAGGGTATGCCTGTCAGGTGCTACTCCTCCAGAATCTTCTCCAAAGATTTCTATCTTCAAATGTTCGTTCCTCCTCTACTTCCTCTACCGTCTTGCCTCTACGTTGTACAGCCTCTGCCACCGAATCCATCCATCTCTTCCTCGGTCTTCCTGCTGGTCTCCTACCTTCTGGTCTCCAATCCATCATCTCTCTCAATCTCTCCCCTTCCCTCATTCTTTTCACATGTCCAAACCATCTTAACTGGTTTCTCTCCACGCATTCCAAAACAGGTTCCACCCCCAGTTCTCTCCTCACTAGCTCGCTCCTCATTCTGTCTCTCAGCGATACTCCTCTAATGAGTCTAAGTACTCTCATTTCCGTAGCTTCTATTCTGCTTTTTTGTATCGTATTCAATGTCCAGCATTCAGATCCATACAACAATATTGGTCTCAGAATTGTTTTATATATTAATATTTTAACCTCTGTTGGTATTCCTTTCTCCTTTAGCAACGGGTATAACATTCCCACATTCTGTGAAAATCTCCCAATTCTCCCTTTCAACTCGTCATCTTGTCTTCCTTGATCATCAAATACCACGCCCAAATACTTAAATCTATTCACTTGCTTAAGCCTTATATCTTCTATGTTCACTACTATCTCTTCCCTCTCTCTTGCAATCACCATTATTTCCGTTTTCTCTCTGTTTATTCTCATGCCCATTGACTTCAGTACCTCATTCCATCTATTCACAGCTTCTTGCAGGTCTTGAGCTCCTGATGTTATCACTGCCGCATCATCCGCATAAACCAAAGTGTGTTCCCTATTCTCCCTTATGCATATCCTTTTAAGGCAGCTGTCCAGGTAAAGTGCAAAGAGCAATGGTGACAGTACACTTCCCTGTCTAACTCCCGTTTTCACTTCAAACCACTTCTCTCTTCCTGTTCCTCTAACCGTATTTATTGGATTTTCATACATACTTTTGATGGCTGCAATCAGACTTTCTGGTATGGCATACATCGGATCTTCTAACACTCTCCACAGTCTCTCCCTATTTATTCTATCGAATGCCTTTTCCAAGTCTATGAATGCAGCATACGCCTTTTCATTCCACTCTATGATTTTCTCTGTTAGCATCTTCATGTAAAATATTAGGTCTGTGGTACTTTTCCCTGGTCTGAAACCGTGCTGCCATTTTCCAATCTTGTCCTCGACCTCCATCCTCAATCTTTTTTCTAAGATCCTCTCATATATTTTACTCACCCCCACCAACAATACTATTCCTCTATAATTTCCGCATATTCTTTTATCTCCCTTCTTATGTATCGGACAGATTACTGCTTTCCTCCATTCTGTTGGTATTTTTCTTTCTTTCCATACTTGGTTTAACAATCTTGTCAACCATTTAGTTATTCCCTCTCCTGTTTTGAATAGTTCATTATTCAGTCCATCGTATCCTGCACTTTTCCCATTTTTTAGTATCTTAACTGCTTCATTTTGAAAAGGGTGGAGTCGGAGTCGGAGTCGCAGTCGGAGTCAAGAAGGTCGAGTCGGAGTCGGAGTCGGTGTCGGTAACTTTCAAGATAAAGTTGGAGTCGGAAAATTTTAAATTGACAAAGTTATAAATTGTGACTCTGTGAATGACTTCAATCACTTCATGCAAGTTTATTGACTTTCGACTTCCACATCACAAAATGCAATTGCAAACTTCGAAGATTTTTAACCAGCACCTTATGTTTCAATTTGGATTATATTCTAATAAATTCAACCTTCAACCTTATACCATCTATGTTTAAGATACTGAAGGAATAAAAGACTCCATGGTACGAAGAGAAATTTCTCTCATTGACAATGATATTATACTAGCTGTTGTTTATATTGATCCAATCTACAGGGTAAGCTTAACTGAAGAACAACAACAAAAAGCTAAATCTGCACTTTGCAATGTGGCCATTTGTATTAAAGGGTTGCAGGAAGTTCAAGAAGAAAAGGATACATCTAAACATATTGTAAGTGATGAAACTACAACTATCTCCGTTACTACCTTCTCAAGTCATTCTTCAGAAAGTTCAGAAGATTAGTATGAAAAGCTTCTAGATATTGAAGAGCTTAGTCGAAAGCGTCGATTGGTTCAAGAAAAAGGTCAAGGTCCTTCCTAATCCTTGTACACAATATTCCATAACTTTAAATAAAATTTCTTTGCTGCACTGAAAGAAGTTGAAAAATTTTATGTAACTTCGAAGAGTATCAAGACATTGTACAAGAAGCTGAAATTGCTGTTACTGCTCTACCTCCAACGCAAGTTAGCGTGGAACTGCTTTTTCTGCTCTTCGCATTATAAAATCAGACCAAAGAGGAAAAATGAAGGAGAACCTGGCAGATGCTATTCTATTTTTAAGAACTAATCATTCAATGAGTAGATGATATTAGATGTAAGTTCATGTAACTAAGTAATGTAGTAGTTTATATATAGATGATTTTAGACGTAAGTTCATTTAACTATAGTATATGTATATTATATATATATATATATATATATATTATATATATATATATATATATATTATATATATAATCTAGATATTATATATGCTGTAATATATATATATATATATATATATATATATATATATCATTATATATATATATTATTATAATATATATATATATAATATAATATATATATATATATATTATATATATATATAATCCGTAGACCCCTTCCCTAAATTATTTAAGTTATCAAAATTTTTTGATGGCTTAAGTCTCTTAATTATAATTTTTAATAATAATAAAAATAATAGTTAATCAAAGCAAATTAAGAGTATATGTTTTATTAATAGAAATGAGGAAACATATTTGTAGTTGGTGAAGATTTCTTAGTTGAAGTGGCTGTTGTTCCATATATATATATATATATATATATATATATATATATATATATATATATATTTTATTTCTATATATTTCTTTTTTATATATATATATATATATTTTCTTTCTTTCTTTCCTCTCCCAGGAAGGATTCTTCATCCTGTCAGCCGCGCAAGCATCTTTCTCCAGACGTCCCTCTTCAGCGCTCTCATATTTGGTAGCTGACATCTTTCCAGAGAGTCCTCCACCGATTCCGCCCATCTCTTCTTCGGTCTTCCCCTTGGCCTTCTGCCCTCTGGTGTCCATTCCCATCTTCTTTTCGGCATTCTCTCCTGCTCCATCCTCTCCAGATGTCCCCACCATCTCAATCTCCCCACATCCATCTTCAGTGTCATCTTCTTCACACCTATATCTTCTCTAATAACTTCATTTCTTATTCTGTCTCTCTTACTCTTTCCAATCATAGTTCTTAATATCCTCATCTCCGCCGCTTGTATTCTACTCTCCTCTCTTCTCGTTGTTGTCCATGTTTCCGCTCCGTACAGCAGTGTGGGAGTCAGTATGCTGTTAAAAATCACTTTTTTAACCTCTATTCCAATGTTTCTATCTTTCATCATGGGGTATACCGCTTTCATAACTAATCCATACTTTTCCATTCTTCGCGTAATCTCTTCTCCACTTCCTCCCTTTCTGTTAAAACACCCTCCGAGATAATTGCAGGTATTTACCGCCTTCACCTCCTCCTTTCTCACCATCATTCTCATCCCCTCCTCATTTCCTCCGGTTACTGTTAATATCTCTGTCTTCTGTATGTTCATCTTCATCCCTGCTTCCTCCAACTCCTCCGCAAACAACTCCACCACCTCTCGAATCACCTCCTCTCTCTCGCTCCAACATGCCAGATCGTCCGCATATGCCATTATGTCCCTTTCAAATTCTCCCAGTCATAGGGAACATGATACAAGTCTATAAAATATTTACCACGGACAGTTTTTCTAGGGGACACAATAAGAAATGTAGGAAGACGTGTAACCTTGATTCATTCTGTAATAGTGTTTAAATTTTTTTGAATGGTTTCCCGCAGGAGTTTGTTGAGTGTGACTCACTTGCAACATTAAAGAAAGAATTGGATAGGTCATATGGATGATATGGGTATTATATAGTGTATTATGACTAAGCCAAATTGGTGGGTTTTTAGCTAGTTATTAAAAGTATTAGTGTTAAACTGCATGCTACGATGGACAATGATCTCATTAAATACCTGTGCTTTTGCATTTAACTTAGATATAGTGTTTTACTTTTGGTAGTAGTTGGCGTATATATTATATTGACCTTTGTTTAGAAAATTGACAGGCCTTAGGGTGTGGTGTAGGTTGTGTTTGTCGCATGGGCATGTATTTGATAAATATTTAGTTGACTGGGACAGTCTCGATAGGTCCATGTTGCCTCTAACTGGTTCTTTGTTTCCTTATCTCTATCTGAGGTAATACTACGAACTTTGATATAAATATTAACTTTCTGATTGGACAACGATATGATGGTGTAAAAGCAATGAAGAAATGTTTTAGAGGTGTTTAAGCTGTCGAAAAAATCCAGCGGCGTTAGATGTTCATCACTGTTCACATTCATGTGAAGTACAACTCATTAAAAACTTTATGGCACATCGAATGCAACTATATGCTATTTTAGATTGCCAAGGCCGACTACTATTTTTAAAGAAAAAAAAAGAAAAGATTTTTCCAGACACAAAATGGACAAAGCTCTCACGAATGGGCGACACAAGGTAGGTGGAAAATTTCGATGGATTGTTACGACCTAATGAAATTTTTAAAGCATTGTTGAAGCTTAAGAGAAGCTTCAATGGATCAAGATATTAACCTTTTTATAAAAACTTAGATCTTTTCAAGTCTTTAAGCAAAAGCAAATTTGCTATAA
>JABUQX010087785.1:20000-24713 GCA_015478945.1 Trachelipus rathkii
GTCCCGTATGGCATCCATAAGGTACCCTAGAAACATCTCAAAAGGAAAGGCGGCACTTCTGACGCTCCTATGTGTGATTTTCATGCCAGTTATTCTTACGTAGTCTGATTGTTTCTTACGGAGAGCGGAAGCTGAATGAAATTGTTGTTCACGCGATACGATTGTGTTTTTTACGTATAGGGCTTTAAGCGCCCTGTTGGTCGTTGAGTCCATCTGAATAAATGACATAAGGGTGGTCCTTGCTTAATGAATAGAATTCGATGAAGGACAATCATCTATAGCCATTAATTCTGCTTAAAAATTGAACAATGATAGAGGAGGGTATGGAAGAGATGCTGTCAGGAAGACACAGAGGCCACAACACTGTTTTCCTTGTTTTTTAGAGTCGTAACTAAGAACTGAGAAATCTACGTGACTGCAGAATGAGAGAGGAATGACGCCTTTAACAAGGCAGCAGGGTGGCTAGATTTGGAGGGAGAAAAGGATCAGAAAAAGGCCAATGGTGGAAGCAGGGAATAACCAAATGGCAGCACCTTTTGCAAAGGAAAGTTGATGCTGAGTAAGTTAAGGATGTGTTTGCAAATTGTGCTTGAAATGGCCAAGTAAAGGAGGATTCTGAGGTATTTTCACAGAATCGGTGTAGAGCAGATGGCATTTGTGTTTGAAAGCGAAGATAACTTGTGCCCATAATGTATTCCCTTCAAAGAGAGAGTGGTATTACATCTGATTCATCTTCAAGGCTCACCCGAGGGACGATCAGAAGGCTTCAGCGGAGAAACCAATCACTTTGTTTTTGATGTGATCTATCAGGTGTAGTAGGTTGGGGAGGCCTGGCCATATATTACGCAGCCATAGTCTGGCTTCGATCGTATTAGGGCGTTGTGGAATCGCAAAAGTGACTTGCGATCAGTACCCCGTGATTTTGTGGCAATATGACGTAATAGGTCAAGCATGCAATGACAAGTCATTTTCAAGAGTTTGATGTGTGGTGCGTATGTTAGGTGTCATCAAGAATAAGTCCTAGAAATTTGACTTGTCAAGTTACAGGAATATGTGAACCATACAAGGTTAGGTTCGCGGGAGGAAGGTGGCAGGTTCTTCGACTCCCTTTTAATGTAAATAGTACTGGTGAGATTTTTGTTGGGGAGAAATAGAAGCCATGGGAACTACACCTTTATGAAATATTCTCAATAGCTAGTTGAAGTTGCCTTTCAAGAAATAGCACTCTGACACGTGCAAAATATATAGTGCTGGGCCCTCAACATAAAGAAAAAAATTTACCATCTCTGGGATAATAGTAACGATGTCATTGAATTCGAGAGCAAATGATAATACACTTAGAAGACTGTCTTGCAGAAAGCATTCATCCAGAGCAAAGTACCGTGATAGAACAGAAAAGCACCGAACCTGGATGGATCTGTCTGAGATAATGCATTTAATAGAGAGAGGTAGCTGTCCTCGGAAACCGAGCGAGTGGAGTTTAAGGAGAACCCCAGTTCTTCACGTTGTGTCATAAGCTTTTTCAAAGTCAATAAAGACACCAAGAACCATCCCGACAGTTGAGAAGGCTTGACGAATGTCATGATATAGTTTTAACAAGGAATCCTTGGTCTAACGATTTTTGCAGAAAATAAACTAGAAGTTTGAAAAGGCCTTATGACCCTCCAGAACAGGGAGAAGGAAGCTTGAAACCATTTTCTTCATTAATTTATAAGTATGACAGGTCAACTAAATTGGTCTCTGGTTGTCCACCAACTTCGGATTTAACCAGGTTTGGGAATAAATATTACAAAACCTGTAGTACGAAAAGAAAGAAAAGAGGATTCTATCCAGATTCTATTTTCCAGATTCAACAAAAGTATATGAGTGAATATGACAGAGCATTATGTTTGAAATTAAATCTGAGACAAGGGCACCGTCTTTGATGTTTGTCAGTGCAGTTTGATACTATGCAAGTGTTAAAAGACGGTTATAGGTATGATCTTTCTCTTTTGCTGTTGAAGGGTCTGGCGGTGCTATGTTAATTCTAACTTTTTGAAAGGCTTTAGAATAGCGGGAAACGAGTGGCTAGCAAAACTACAACCTAATTCATCTGCAAAAGCTGTTGGAGCAGAGCTCATATCGGTTATATCAGGCCCATAACGGAGTACTGTGATTGAATAGTTGTTGGAGCGACGAGATATTTTATGTTCAACTTTCCACAATTAAGAAACGGGAGTTGTAGAGTTGACAGTAGAAGTAAAATTTCGAAAATATTCTTTACTTGTTTGGTTCTTAAATCGACGAGATCTTGCCGCAGCTGCCTTTAAGAAAATCATGTTTGGGGTGTTGAGGGTCTTTTTGTATTGCCTGTAGAGTTTTTACTTCTCAAGGTTAGCATGTTCCAACTATTGGGACCACCAAGGGTTGCCAAATGCCTATCTGCGGAAGAACACTGGATGCAAGCTTCAGCTGCTGTTATGATTACTGGTTGGAAGAAGTTAAAGGCATCATCAAGGGTTGGAAGCACATTATTGAAATGAGAAAATGGGATAGCTGTAGCCTGATAAAAAGGAACCACTCCGCTCGGCCAAAACACCAGCTAGAATTGGGTTTTAACATTGGGTTCAGTGGAAGTTTATTTAGCTATTGGGCAATGGTCACTGTCATATAAGTAATCAAAGCGGGACCAGGTAATGCGATCCACAAAAAAATGGGAGCAAAAAAGGATATCTATACAGGAAGAAGAGTGTGTATCTAAACGTTCATATGTATAGATTCCTGTGTTAAGACATCCCAGAGTAAAAGGTATTAGGAAGTTATTAAGGACCTTAGACTTAGACGAGGTGACAGAGTCACCACATAAAGGGTGGCGAATGTTGAAGTATCCCAGTATAACAACCGGAGTGGGAAGATGCTTACAAAGGTTAGCTAAGTTGGCCTTAGTAAACTCATTACTATAAAAAACAATTAGATCGAGCAGACAGTGAGGTCGAAGGACAGATGAATTCATACTACCGCTGCATGATGTCTAGTTTGAAAAGAGACTGGAGAATAGGGCACATATTTAAAATTGAGTATTCCTGCACTTCTCCTGTCATTGTCACCTCTTTATATAGAGGTTAGCTGCGATTTATTTTCCGACGGTTGAAAGAAGTCCCGATGACATAGTCGAAGTTCCTACAAACATTTGCACTTTGGTGTTCATATGTATATTAGTTGAACAAGCTCTTCAAAATTGGAGTAGTAGACACGATAATTCCATTGAAGGAAGGTGGTCATGGTTTGTTGTTATAAATATTATGAAGATTGTTTTTTTAGACAATTGTATATACGCGGCTAGGGAGATGTTGGAAGTAGATTCAGACCGGGAGGAAAGGTTGAGACGTGGATCTCGACGAGGATGAGCAACAAACCCTTGGGGTAAGGAATAGTTATAAAGCAGAGATTTGAGTTGCACGACCAGTTTTTTTTTGGGGGGAGGGATTTTTCTGAGACATTTAGTGGAGGGCTTTCGCCATAAATGCGAATTAAGTTGAGTTCAACCAAATCTATCTTATTGTGTGGACTAGGCTGGTCGTTGAAAGAGCAACCAAGGTGCTCATGTTTGGGAATGGAATCGGTTTCAGTATCTCCTAAGCAAGCAGATTTAAAAATGGATGAAGAATATGGGAATGTTTCGATGGAGTCAGTATAAGAAGATGCCACCGGAAAAGTGTCACTTTTTTGTAAAGAATTTGGAGTTTCGGTAATGGGATCCAATATGGGATGCGTTAGGTTACGGACGTCTAACACTGGAAACTTTATCAGTGAGCCATCTGGTGGGTGATTTTAAAAAAGTGTCCAATTTGTGTTTAGATGGGGAACTTCTGGGTCTCCTTTCGTGCCACTAGCAGATTTAGAACTCTTGGAGAACTTGCGTTGTTTGCGCTAAACGGTTTTTCATTAGTAGTTAGAGGGGCACAGCTGACAGATCACTGAATGCCAGAAGTTGCAACAGGAAGTTGCACATGTTGCAAAGCAACATTTTAAAAAATCTGGTTTTTGACGTTTGAGACGTCAAAGGTAGAGTTTCTAAAGTCGGTAAGACCAATTTTAAGGTCTAGAATACCGGTTTCAGAGGTTTTCAGCCTGAACTCAGGGGCTCAGCCCCCAAAGGGGTGTTTTGATTCCTAGAAGGAGTTAAATGATCGGGAGATCATTTGTAATGATTTCAGTTGATTTATCGTAACCATTTAATTCCATATCGATGTTTAAATTTTCTTTCTACGTGCTCTGGTTGACTTATTACATTGAAAAATATAATAGAAAGAAAACACTGGTCTGCATTTGAAAAAAAAATTTAGTCTTGTGGTTTTTCAACTAATTTTATTAAAATCTTCCCCGCTGATCACGAAAATAATATTAGTTTCCTTTTATTAGGTCGATATTTCTTGATATCGACACACTTTTGTAAGAATCTTATTCCCTTAATTTCCTTGTTATATATTTTAGCATATCCTGAATTCAATTTGTTGCAAAGTGCAACGATTGCCGAGCAAAACTGAAATTGAGTAAAAATACAAAATATATAGATATTGTTACGTATTAAAAACAACACCCTTTATATTTCTCTAGCTAAAAAGAAATTAAGCGACTTTTTATGGAAATATATTGCAAATATATTGAATATCACGTTTTTTTTTTAAATGTTTATTTGCGAACTATGAGTGATAATATTTAAAGTAAATGCTG